>JAHZNK010000760.1:0-11021 GCA_027744615.1 Lepidocyrtus cf. nigrosetosus NNG-2020 | reverse complement strand
GAAAATAATATAACAAGCCAGGATTCAAATTAAGCCCTAAAGTGCAAATATTTATTGAGACAAAAGCTCATGACAAAATTAATACTGAATTTTAAATTATTAATGTACTAAAGAGAGAAATGTAGCTTATTATATATTCAGTGCACAGTACACAAGAAGCAAAATAATACTAGATAATAATCAGAATAACGGAAGATCTAATTGAAAGCATGAAAAGGCTACATGGCATAATAATTGGCAAGAGATTCAAAAAAGGCTTTAATGCATTGTTTCAGTAGAAAACAGGCAAGGGAACAATCATTGGACAAAAAGATCTATTTCTGTTTCTAATACCCTCTGGAGCTGGGAAATTATATGCTGGAGGCATCCATCCATAATAGTTGTTCTGGCTGGCATAGTATGAAGGTGGAGCTTGCTGATAACCAGCACCAGGTTGAGTCGCCGCAGAGTAAGATGGAGGTGGTGTATTCCAAAACTGACTTTGTGCAGTCATCTGTTTTGCAAGTTGCATGGCACGGACCACATCCACTTCAGACAAGACACAGAAGGGAAATGAAAAAGACTGAAATGTTCCAGAATTATGTCCTTTCCCAGGGAGAAAGATCAACCGATGTGTGGTTAGGTATGCATTCCCAGTCTTTTCCCCAAACTTGAGTTCATCACTTCCGGAAAATGAAAGGACTGCGTTATTCGCATGCAAAAGGATTCTAAAACAAAAAAGCAATGTCATTTAATATTTAGCTTTTGTAATTGATATTTAAGTCAATCCTTGAAAACATATTTAAGTCAATCCTTGAAAACTTACATTTCCCCCTGGTGGACCAGTACGCCCCCATTACAGTGAGCTGTATTTAACGACATGCTAGATCTGTGTATTCCTAAGAAAAAGAGTAACATACAAAATTAGATTAAATTTGTATTTACTTAGTAAAAATAAATTTATTTATCTTACCTCTGTGATCACCTCCAAAATTAACAATCTAGATTTACTCTAATGATTCTTTCGTCAATACTTTTAACCCCCAGTTATACTTTGATTTGGATTGAAGTTCCGGAACTTCCAACAATTAAGAAATTTGCAAATTTATTCAGCTAAAATGATGACTAATGTATACGTAGATTTTGGTAGAAATCAGGTGGATCTCTCTAGATTTATCCTTTGCTTGTCATTTTCTGGCTGAACATGTAACTTACAAAACGTATAATGCATGAACATTACGTAAACAACTCCCCTTTTTCTTTGTACTCGAACCTGCTTTGCATCATCATCACGAGACCAAAGTTAGATGCATTTACGTAAAAAGAAATTTGATTTTGAGCAAATTTGCTAAAGCAAGTTTGTAAGTTTCCGTCTGCCCCACAAACAAAGGGAAAGGATGCGCTTGGTTTGAGTTGGGTTTTTATCTAAACACAAAATAAATTTGCTATAACCAATGGGAAGCGACCAGCAATTTTATACACAACAAAAGAAATGTGTTAAATTTGATGCTTATTTGAACTTTAGCATTTTTTAAACTTCCAAAAGTGTTTGGCGTCATGTGTTGAAAAATACTTTAAATTTGTTCCGGAATTATAAAAGTTCTTTGTAAGGTGAAGGAAGCTTATCCAGAGAGTAGATAATGCATCATAGAAATGGGCCAGGTGCCCCACCACCTCCAATGTTATCAAGGTCGGGTAGAGTCGGAGGCTCCAGAAGGTACCTAATCATACAAAATGCACTGTTAAAGGTTTTCTGGTTTGAGATTAATCAATTTGGGTTTAAATTAGATCTAGATCCCGGAGCAGGTCTCCAAGATCATCTCCAAGAGGAGGTGCTGGTAGCAGTGGAAGATATCGAAATGAAAGGGATTCCAGAGATGGAAAGGATAGAGATCGGAGGAGGTCACCATGTCCGTATTCTTCCAAGACTGGTAGTAGTAGCAGAACAGAAAGGTTAGCTTTTTTCTACTGTGAATTATTGATCTCTAGTGCCATGTTCGATTTATAGATTATTTTGTAAGTCATTTATTTTTTTAATTAGAAGTAGGGATAGAGACAGGAAACCCCTGCCAGCTTCAAAATCTTCGTCAAGTTCATCAACTCTAGATACTGTTCCAGCTGTCAGTATCATTCGTTCAGAACCCCCTGCCATTATCCGTCGTATACTTAACCCTGAAGAAGTGAAAATTCCACGTCGTGTTAACGAAGGCTCTAAACCAATATTTGAAAGAGATGAACTCAAAGAGGCAATGGAAAGAAGGATTAAAAATAATGACAATGAGGAAAACCCTGGTCAGCCAAATGCTTACATTCAGGAACCAACTGTTACACAACAGAGAGTTGTGGCAATCATACGGGAACCTGTGGGTGGCAATTCGCTTGATACTTATTTAGGATCCAAAGATCCTGCTTTCCATCACGCTCTTAAACTTGCTTCATCTGGTACTAGCAAATCTCATTCCGAACGATTGTCACCTCCTGCTCATGAACCAAAAAGATCTTTTTCTCGAAGGTCACGATCTCCTTCACTCAGAGCAGGTCGACAAGTTACCAGTGGTAGCGGTGGTAGACGCCTTCGTTCAAGATCGCCTCCAATTCCATCTTCAAGTCATTCAAGATCCATTGATAGAGAGAGGGAACATGAGATTAGGGAGATGCAGCAGAGGGAAAGAGAACGAATGATTATGGAACGTGAAAAGGCATTGGAAAGAGATAGAGAGGAACTACTACGACAACAACAGCAGCAACTTCGTGGTAGTCGAGAACACTTGCCGCTCATTATTTCTGAACGAGAAAGGGAGGCTCGGGCCAGAGATCTCCGTAGGCCAAGCCCAGATCTTCATACAGAGCGCAACAATATGCGTAGAGAAAAATCAAGATTTTCTGGTGGAAGTCCGCCTCCAATTCATTCCCGTATGGAAGTTTCTGCACATCCTAACCAAGGAGCAGGTCGTAGCAGAAGCCCAGTCATTCGTGTTCCGAGAGAAGACGTTAGACTTCGTAGACGATCCAGGTCACATTCAAATACTCCACCGCCAATGCCAGAAGATTTTAGAAGGCAGTTAATTTTAGATCGCCAAAAGCAAATCGATCTGAGAAATTCTTTAAGCAGACAACCTGCAAAGTTTGGGGTAAACTAAAAACATTCGAATTTGTCTAAATACATAAATAAAAATAAGGTAATCTTGGGTTTGAGCGTACAACATTTAAATACTTAAATATTTTATTTATAGGATGTAAGAATCAAGGGAAGACCTGTTGTTGTCGCAGGTCGAGGTGCAGGCCGAGGTGGCAGAGGTGGCTTCAATCCTAGACCCACACGAGGTAGTAAACGAAAGCGAAATAGTTTTGTACACAATTGCCATGAAGTAGTTGTAATTGAATAGTCTGCTTTTAAGTACTACCTAACGCCTAAGCCTATAATCAATACCTATATTTATATGCCAGTTATTCTGTTTTCTTTCGGTTAACCATTTAGTCAGTGCTTATCACTCTAATGCTTATGTATTATAGTGTTAATTAATTATTGCAAAAATCAATATAATATAAACATTTATGATGTAGTGATCAACATTGCATATTAGATTAGGCACTAGTTAATTTTATCCCTGTAATGCTTGATGCACATCCCCTAAATATTGCGTTGTTAAATAGCAAATAAAATGCTAAATTCAAATTGTTTGCATTCAAGTGCAAATTATAACAACTATTGTGCTTATGATTCCCACCCATTCTAGCTTTACAATGATGATAATGATCTTCTGTGAACAGGAAGAGAGGATGATCGGCGTGCGTGGCTTCATGACATGTATGATGGAGAAGATGAGCCCAAAAAAGGATGATAACAACTCAAACAAATGTACTACTCTTCCACTAATTGTCCATAAGTGAACCAGTTTAATTTTATTGTTAAGTTTATGATTACTATTAATGTTCGTTTAAATTGTCAGCAAAAAATGACACTAATTTTAAGCCATTATGATGATAGATTGCAATAAAACGTTATGTTTTTCTTCGACTGAATAACTATTATGTTAACTAATAGTAAGAAACGCTGTATGCTCTATGTACTGTATTCGTTGTTGTGCCTGTAGATTTAGTTGTTTGTTAGATTTAGACATTTAGTTTCTCTGATAAATCTTAAATAGCATTAAGGTTTTATTTCGATTATCAGAAAGCATCAAAAGATTTCGACAAAAATTATTTAATAGTATACATTTGAATGAATGTATTTTTGTTCACATTCAATTCAAGAAATCGTATGATGAGAAGAATTATTCCTTTTATTGCAAATAAAAAAATTATTTGTGCCTTGAGGTAGCAGTTTTTGCTCTCACTTTGTTTTTGTACACCTTTGCCATTTCTTTACCGGCCTGAACTGTCATCCTATACATCCTTTCATTGCTTGCCAGTACCTCTCTAACAAGATCTGGAATATCTAAGGATTCAACTTTAGCCGCTGCTAAAGACCCAGCAGAAGCAAACTGGTCAGAAGACAGAGTTCCATCAAAATTGAAAAATGGTGCTCCAAAATTCATGGAAGGTGGTAAAGGACTTGCAACTCCGGTCGTTCTCTTTGCCTTTGCAGCTTGCAATCCACTTACGGACTTGTATTTGAACAACTCTGGTAATAAAATCTCAGTATACGCAGGATCCTTCCATGAGGTTCCTTTATTCTTTTCTGCGCTTTCTTTGGCAGTTGCCTTCCTCCGTTCTTGCGATCTTTCATCTCGCAATCTCTGAGAGCGTCTCCTCTTCAGTTCCTTTTGATAAACTTCTTTCTCCAATATTGATTTGATATTTTTCTGATAACGGGATGAAGGATGCGGTTCTCGTTCCCCTACACTTGATTCTTTCTTACTAGGTTGGGCCCCTACAAGGGACTTGGAAGATGTTTTGACTTTTTTCTCAGTCTTATGAGTTTTCTCATTTAATCCAGAATTGGAACTTTTCAAACCCGACTTGGAATGTGATGAAGCCTTAACTGGCTCAATGCTTTCACTTTTACGTCTGGATCTGACTGCGGTATTTGAACCTCCACTTTTATTTGTTTTTGTCGTTCCAGAAAGAGTTGATTTTGAATCGCCATCTTTGCTGAGAGTTCCAATAGTTTTACTGGAGCTGACTTTCTTTGACGTATACGTTGATTTATTTGCAGTTGATGTAGTAGAGCTTCCTTGGATAAAAGTGTCGTCATAATCATCTCCGTCGTATTGAACCCAAATATTGCCAATTGTACTTGACTCTCTCCT
The DNA here is from genome assembly GCA_027744615.1 of Lepidocyrtus cf. nigrosetosus NNG-2020. NCBI lineage: Eukaryota > Metazoa > Arthropoda > Collembola > Entomobryomorpha > Entomobryidae > Lepidocyrtus > Lepidocyrtus cf. nigrosetosus NNG-2020. Next base: position 5,790 of record JAHZNK010000760.1, on the reverse strand, counting down.
ATGGTGACTGTTGTGACTCTTGCTATGGGACAGGGATTTGCTCTTGGTTTGAGAAGTGGTGTGCACCTCTTCATCTAACTTTTCCGCTTTCTTTTCCGTTTCATCTGGATTTGTAAAGATATCATTGAAAATACTCTTTAATGGTTCGAATTCTTCCTCTAGAAATTCATCATCATATCCTTCTTCAGGAGATGAAGCTTCACCATCTTTTGAAAGTCTAAAATCATTTGGTTGGGATTCGGGCTTCTCCGATATCTCTAAAACGCTATGTAGCGTTTCGGCAATTTCTTCAAGAACACCACTTGCTTCCAATTCTGTAGCAGTTTTAATAAGACTGGAAGTGTCCACATCGTTTGCTAAGCTCATCACTATGTCATCTTCAACGTTCGTGTTATTTTCTCTTGCTTCGTCTTCGATACCGCCGCCATGGCTTGTAAAATCTTGATCAACAAATTCCGATTCAGGAATTTCAGCGATTTGTTCAATTTCCTCGTCATTTTCTCCCAACTCCCCATCGCTAATCCAGTCAGCGGTATACTCTGGGTCAGTAAGATTAGTAAAAATTGGCTTCCTTTTCTTTTCATCTCTTGCTTGCGGGAAGGAAATATGTGGAGATTGAACTTGCTTAAATGATTTGTACGCAGCTCCAGAAATGGATTCCCCTCTGACTAGCAAAGCTTTCTCGAACCAATGAGGATCGCCTTCTGATTTTTTTACATGAGCACGGCTAAAGCCAAGCTCGTCTGTTTCCACGGCGGCGAATGTTGGAGGCGCCATGAGTTCGCTGGACACTATAGGGAGTTTTCCTGAGGGTGCTGCAGAAACCGGTTCACTTTCGGAATCTTCATGATGACGATAAAGATTTACTGGTGCAATTTCAACTTTTTTGTTTCCCCCCAATTCTTCTGATTGAGAATTCAGATTAGCCGTAGGTGCTGGTGTTAGTGGAGTAAGCTTCATTGTAACTGGTTCTATAATCTTTACATTCTTTCGATGTTTACGTTTCTTCACTGAGACGACGGAACCTCCTTGATCAGAGTCAGAATCCGATGGAGTTGTGTCAGAATCCGAAGACACATTTAATTCAGCAGTGTTCATGGATATTGTGGTGCTTGAGCTGGAAGGTTGACTGGTACCACTTTTGTTTGACCTGCGAGCCATTATTATAGAATCTCTTTGTACTGAATCACGAAATGGAAGCCCGAAATCATCTTCTTGTTCCAATTTTCCCTTGCTTTGCTTAACGACTTCGGATAAAGGATTGAAGCGCTGCTGGTGGAGGGATGTACTGTCAACTACTAGGCCGCTGGGTGTCCAGAAATCCTCTTGGACAGGTTGCTGGAAAGCAAGTTTGTTACTTAGGTTATTATTCTTCTTATCGTGAATAGAAACTGGTCGAAACTGTTGGCTTTGTCTGAGAACGGCTCGAGCTTGATTTAGGACTTCCTCTTTTTTCTTCCTGTTTGAAGAAGTATCCTCAGCAATCACTGTTTCACCCCCTGCTGGAACAGGCCTGGCAGGCCTTCGCCGTGCCGCCATTCTCGCTAAAAATCGTAAAAAGGTATAACACTTAAAGCAGTTCTATTCTGGTGAAGCAAATGCGTGTTTTAGGTTCTTAAGTCTCATCTTACCCCAATTCAGTTCCTCAGTCATTTTTCTTGTTAATTTAAGAAACCTTTTGCTTTTTAATGTAAAAGCAATCCAATATTTTGTTTGAACAATATACTTTTCACTTTTCCCGTTCTCCAGCCAAGCACAGCATGTAATTATATCTATTCCAGCTGGAGCCGTTTCCCGTCAGCTCTCCGGACTTGTTTATGTTATCTATTTTCTCCGGTTTGTTGTGACCACGGAGTCCTTGACGACGGCATTTGTGTGCGAGAGCGAGGATACTTTATACGACGATGGATAATGTGAGAATTCTATGAATTTCGAATTCATATAATACAATGGAGGTATAAGGATAACTGGAGGTGACAATTTCAGAAATTATCGTTTCAGATTTTTTTGTATTCAAATAAGCCAAGTGCAAGCTTTGTGCCTTCAACATGCTTAGTTTGAATAGATAACTAACATAAATATTTATGTTAGTTATCTATTTTAGTTTGGCTGTTATTTTATGTTACTAACACTAACAGTTGTCAATACAGTAAATAACCGTTGTCGACGAAACAATTACCCCCAGACCAAAAATTGGTCGGCTTCAATTTTTAAAAATATTTTGAATTAAATTTTTGAAATTGTCCCCTCCAGTTATCTTTATACCTCCATTTATAATACCAATTTGCTCTACATTTAGCTGACAAACAGTCTGATTAGAAGTTGCAATCAACCGAGTACGAATTAATTTAACCTTTAGTTTTACTGATTGTCCAAAAATTTCCTATTTACAAGAATGGATTTTCAAGATGAAGGCACCAATCCAGGCTCTCAATTTGCGCATTTCAATACAATGAAAAGCGTATATGATAAACTCATCATTCTTGGTTATCGTACAGAGTTTGCCAAACTTGTTCGCATTAAACCCATTCATCAGTTTTACTTTTCCATACCTAAGAACCCGGGTGAACAGTACTTCAACTTTGTGTCCATTGCTTCATGGCTCATTCAAAAGTGCAAAAGGAACATTTCAATGCCTCAAGAGTCGGATGACCCAAATATGGTCACTATTGGGATTTTAGACCACTGCAAACAAATGGGGGCAACAATAGACTTTGCTCCAAACAGGGTAAAATCAGGATCTGGCGTTGAAGTGGTTTTCGTGCTTAACTTTCTAGCGGATCAAGCACTAAAAGCAAGTGGTCATTCTTGGAAAGAGTAAGAAATAGTGTAATTTTATATGACAAAGTGACAATTTTTAAACATACAGTATTTTGTATTTTATTGTATATTTTTTGCTCTTTAAAAAGATTGGTGTGGATTCCCCGGAAGAAGATTGGTGATCAAGACGTTGATGATATGGAGGACCTTCCGGATGATGAAGTGAATGAAATCGACAGTTCAAAAGTTGATGAAGAAATTGAGAATCTCGTTTCATCAGACGAGGATGACAATGATGTGGCATGGGTCCAAGGAGATGCAAATGGTGGACAGGTGTGAAAAATATTTGCTCTACCTTAATTTTTAAGTGTCATTCGTATATTTATTGTGCATAATAATCTCATTTCTGCTAAATCTATTGATTTTGGCAATTTGTTTTTATTTTGAATTCAAAATTCATTGGAAATTATGAATTATTTTTAATATAAAGTGTTAGTATAAAAATGAGTCTCGAAAAAAGCGAACAGAATTTATTGACATAATATTTTTCTTATATTTTGAAGGATGCCATACAACAGAAAATGATTAAATCAGAAACAGATGCGGAAGAGTGGAGGTTGGAAGTTGAGCGAGTTCTTCCACAATTGAAGATCACTGTCAAGTCTGGTATGAATGATTTTTCATTGAAATAAAATGCAAATGCTACCGAATAAATGTGTAAAATATTTATTCGGGCCTTGGCTTAGGAGAAGAAGAGCCAAGATTATGTCGTTAACTAATCAACCCAATCAAAATTATTGTTACGATAAATAACACTAAAAAGTTTTATTTTTGCATAATATTAAATGCAGATGGGCAGGATTGGCGTTGGCGACAGGAGCAAATGAAGTCGTATGTTGATGGTATTAAAGACGCCATAGATCAAATGGAAAAGCCATTGGAGAGACTGGTTTCAGAGGCAAAAAATGTTTCTGAGAAGGTGATCAGTCGTGAGAACTTCCTCAATACACAGTTCTCCCGTCAGTTAGACGAACTTCATGAATCTCAGGTATGCATAATAGCATAATGTAAATATTGGTTTTTATCTTTTTATCAATAAACTATTGGATTTATTTAATTAAATCTTCACTTCCGATTTGAATAGAAAAAATTATCTCAACTTAAAGAAGTTCACCGTGAGCTAAGTAACAAGGTTGCAGATAAAAATAAAACTTTAACTCATCTTAATGATGAGCTGGATCAAACTCGACGAGAGTTGGAAGAGCGAGGCACGATAATGGCTGATGGAGCTCCTGTAGTTAAAACCAAGAAAGCTCTGGTAGCCCTGAAAAAGGAATTGGGGGATATGGAAGTGGAAATTGGAGTGATGGAACATTGTCTATTGAAAGCCATGCTCCAAGAACAACTTATTTTGCGAGATCAATCTAAAACCTGAGTTGTTTTATTTTTTATTATTGATACGAATATAATTTGAAATAAATGTACTTTGAATGACCCATTTTCATTCGTGCTGCCTTTGTATTACATCTTTCTCAATTTTAACCCTTTTTGTAATAAATATCAATCGGAAGCTACATATCTCTAGGTACTTGCATAATTTTGCTCATAATCTTATCCTAATCCTTATTGCTTTTGTCCCTTGTCGATTCATTATTAATTTTACTTACGTAATGGCAAAATGAAGTAACTAATAATATTTAATGCATCATCACTCCCAATTATCGAAAAAATTGTAACTTTTGATCATTATCAGAACAAATATTTTCCTTTTAATTAAAGTTTGAAAGCTTGTTTTGTTAAGAGATGTCAAACCCTACCTAGTTCATTTATTTAGCGATACTTTAATAACTTAATTTCATTTATTTTCCTGGTCTTGCTTCATTACAAGTGTTTAGGTGCTCAAATAGGTTCTATCTGTAATCATCCCATCCGCCTCTCTATCTAAACTTGCATTCAGTAAACTAAAAGATGGGATGTAAACTTATAAGTTTACATCCCATCTTTTAGTTTACTGAATAGGATAAATCCTTTTTCTATGCTAGGTACATTTGCTGATTATTCCATTCATTTCACTATTCTTGTCAACAGATTTTGAATTTATCTAAATTTATTGCACTTTTAGCTCCGCCATGTGATGAAACATTTTACCAAATGAATAAATTATGCTACTTTTATTATGCTACCGAGAATCCTAAATGTTTTTAGGTCAAATCGAAATCTCTTGGGGCAAATAATGTCATCATCTTATCTATGATACTTGAGTAATCAGCAAACTTATCTAATCTCTATATCATGAACAGAACAAATATTATGTTCCACATCACTGATCCGCCAAAAATTTGAAAATGCGTACTTATTAAGGTCTGACTCTCACTCTCAGTCAGGTCAAATACAAGTAAAGTCAGCTTGACCGCGGAACGTTTAATACATTTAACCCAAACCCATGCTTTAAATGTATGTATGTATTAAAGTCAAAAGTATTTTCTCCAAGAGGAATTGAATAAAATATATTTTTCAGCAGCCTACAAAATGATTGAATCATTCTCTCTAAACTCACAAACTCAGCATATTGGCAACCCGCAGCTTTGGCAAATTGTTTAAGATTCAGCTCATCTTAAATTCAAATCAAGAAAGGAACATCTTTAATACCCATGTTTGAATAGGATTCAAACGACTTTAAATAGAAAATAACATTTTCAAATTGACATTGATCATGAAAAATGAGCTTTCTTTCTCCATCCCAAAAGCCATGTTTCATGCTTGTTTTTCTTTTCATAACATTTCCATTCTTTCATACTTTTTATTTAAGCTTTCCTCAAAATCAGGTTCGTTTAAAGCCTCCTTTGTTTTCATCATATCTCCGTCTTCATTCAATTCTTTTTCATCAATATCATCAAATTATCAATATTTACTATACTATAAGTAGTTAAGTAGCTACACAACCTCACAGTGACTTTTACTATCAGTCCATTTTTTGAACCTGTGTGATTTGATGCAGCCTTTTTCTTATCCTTTTCTCATCATCGTTTT
>JAHZNK010000759.1:0-16101 GCA_027744615.1 Lepidocyrtus cf. nigrosetosus NNG-2020 | reverse complement strand
ATAATCGGTCCCCAACCTCCACCACCGCCTCCATGATAAGGAACGTAATAAACTCTTCGGCCTTTCTTTCCTTTATGGAAAAGTCCGTCCACGTTTCCAACCAAACAGATTAGCATAACCGTTACTGCGCCGAAGTAAATCCATGTCCCGACCTATAATCAGAAATTCAAAATCCTTACAATCTCAAAAAAGTGCAAAAGTATTATAATTCTTACGAAAATTCTCAAATCCGAATATAACTGACTTTTTTATTTCGATTTCTTGAAAACATTGAAAATTTATTTCCTTAAAGTCTCGGACTATTAAAGGTTGGTTGACTGAAACAATGAGCTACTAAAATGCAACTTAAAGCTCGCAACCTCTTTTTATATAAAAATTATGAGTAGTTTTGAAGCAGTTTGAATGTAACAGGCTTATTTTTATTACATAACCACAACTGCATCAACCAGTTATATCGAGATTTTATAATTTGTAATTAGCTAAATGTTTAAACAAAATCGAGTCCCATTTTTCATATCATAAAAACTACCTGATTTTTCCATTATGTTTCTGCTTCGGTGAATAATAGGTAGCTAAAACCTGACAAAACTGTGCGAATTGCGTGAAAAAATCATGAATTGTGCAAAATACTTTTTTTTATTGCCAATCACTTCAGCTTTCAGCATCAATCAAAAACAATGCAACAAGCACGACTCAATTAAAGATGCACAATTGAATGAGTCTGAACCATTTTCTAATGTAAGCCAACAGGGGAAAATTGAGAATTTCCGAGAAATCATTTTGTCATTGTTTATATAAATGTTTACAAATAAACCATAATTATCTAACTAGAAATAGGAATTCCCTATACACAGAAACCCGTTATATTCATCATTTTTAAATTTCATTGTTGTCTTATATTGTTTATGAAATTAAATGTTCACAAGAATTTACCAAGTTGTTGCATAAAATATGTATGGAAAGACATGTCTTATGAATTATGTCTGGAATACCCTTTTCAAAATTGATTAAATCTTTAAAACAATCATAAAACTGTCATATTTTCTTAAAAATAATTAACCTTAAATGTGCCATCAATTTTAAATTATTTAATCTTTATTTATGATCATTGAATAGATCATTCTTATCGTGTAATTGTAGTATTAAATATCCAAACCCATTCTAAATCAACTTCGTAAATTTTTTAGTAAAAATTACCGTTAATTAGTTAAACGTGACTAATTAAGGTTAATTACTCTTAGTTTTAGGTTCAATGCCAAAGAATTACTCTCTGCTTTGTAGAGAAATGAACGAAAAAAGCATGCAAGAAGCCCGTCTTTGTGTTTGTTGAAGGTGGGAAGGGAATAGGCTCAATTGACTCAATTTTTGGTTTGTTTATCAATTTTTTAGACCAAGTCCATATGATTATTCCAAGTTGACAATTAATTATTTTAACTAATGCGCGCAATTAGTTAACAATCAAAATCATCAGTGAATCATTATACCGGCGTTTGTTAAAAATTTTAAACAGTTAAATTGAAAGTTAATTACATGTTGTAATTTACAAGTGATAATTACAAATTGTTGTTTTGATATTGTTAAATGTGAAGAATTAAATAAAGATGAGTTTGGTGCGTAGTGAAACCCGTGAGAAGGATGTTCCAGCGGAAACCTTTCCAAAACAAAGTAATTTGTGCTACTATTATGTTGCCATTCCGGTGGAAGAGCAAACAGAATCCAAAGGTAAGTTAATTATGTTAATCCGGGTGAAATAGCTTTGAAAGGTAAAATGATAATTAACCATGATTAGCAACTTTTAATTATGATTATTTAGATTCTTCGACAGTTGTGTCTACAACTGCTGAGCTGAAAGACTTGTTGAAACGTAATCCAAAGGCTCGTTTTTACTCTGCGAGTACTCCAGAAGAGGCGAAAAAGAAAGCAGAGGCCTTGGAAGCATTTATTCCAAATGTGCCCAGTTCCAGCAAAACTGCAGAGCGTAAAGGTAAGATGTGCAATAGTTGGAAATAAAATCAAAAACATGATTTTCTAAGGCAATAAAGTGCGTTATCTCTTGGAAATAGGTCGCACATCTGACACTTCATCAGTTGGACTACCTGTGATCAGCGCCCCTCCACCTGCAGAGTTGTCAAAGATGGGAAAAGAAATCAGTAATTTCGAAAACGAGATGGTTTTTGCAAGGATGGCAATAAACCCTCGGTATCTATGCAGGGATACAGAGCTTCCAACAATACTTCAACAAGGATGCAAGTTGAATGCTTTGCATTTGGCTGCGAAAGTTGATAATCATAATGTTCTCAAAAGGGTTCTGGACTTGGTGTCATGTCTGGACTTTCTTAAGCAGATTTATCCAAAACAAAGTGAGGAAAGACTGAGGTAAGCCATTCGTATTGAAATATATATTATTATTCTACACAATGAATTAGAAATTAAATGTTTTTATTTGAATTATATAGAGCTTCAGCAAAGCATTTGATTCGTAATTACCTCAACAGTCCTGACAAGATGCTGAACCACACGCCACTACATTTTGCATGTGAATTTAATTCTGTAAATTGTGTGGAGATCCTCCTTGCTCATCCGTACTGCGACACTAGAAAGGTCAATCTAGAGGGGAAGACTGCTTTTGAAGTGATTGGAGCAAGAGCTGATGAAAACACATGTGAAGCCGATAGAATCCGTCAATTGTTTGAGCAGAGGTTTATCGTTCCAATCTGGAGAGATATGTCAGTTGAAGGGGAAGCTCCCGTTCTGGGGGATGTGAGTTTCATACGAGATCTTGGGCAAGAGATTCCCCAGCCTCTCTTGACGGAAATACTTCCACACTTTTCAGTAAGTCGATAAAGTAATGACAGCTAACTGGAATTCACAATACAAATACTCATATTCATCCCTTATATAATTTCAGCTTTCCCTTCTGAAACCTTGTAAGGCCACGCTCATACCAACTCACGTAAAGTACTCAAAACTCGGGGCAAAGAATTTACAATCCTTTGAAAACCAACCGCGAGATTGGAAAATTCGTGCGTTTGCTGGTCCGATGAATGAAAAGCAAGCTAGAGAGTTTCGAAGGATTCTAAAAGACACAAAAGGATTAATTTTTGGGATAAATTCACCTGACGTTAGCCCAAACAGGTCACCAGCATCAGCTAGTAACATCAGCCCATTGAGTCCGCTCAAAAGAAGCTTTCCCTCTGCAAAAAGCTCTGCTGTGGTTGACATGATGAAGTCTCCTCCATTATCTCCAACTTCGTCTTTGAATTGGTCAATGAGGAATCCAAGCGGAAGATCTCTGTTTTCTCCATTTAGTTCAAAGTTGGATTTAAGAGTTAAGGATGCAGAAAAAGGCTTGGAAAGGATTGCATCTGAATTCTGCAACGACTTGGAAGTCCCTTGGTCAGAATATTGGGATTTTCTTGGAACATTTTGTGACCTGACTAGTGAGAAAGGAATTGACATGGTTGAAAGCTACCTTCAGAGTTTGGATGTGCAGGCTGAAGTTTCATTGTTAATGGAGAACAACAAAAGCTTGGATTTGGATTACCTTGTTGAAAGTAAGGAATAATAATTAACCTCAAACAGAGAAGCTAATCTTTTATCAGCTCCTTGTGTTATGTATTATATAGAACTGAGTGGATTGAAGCTGAATAGCAGCGGTTCACTTTCACCACAGACGGACAAGTTCGGGTTATGCATGAATAAAGCCTGTAGAATGCTGTCAAGATTCTGCAATTGTGCTGGTGTGGTCCCCCAACTACCAATAGTGTCAACCTCACCTCTCATTAAATCCAGTGCTAAAGAAAATGCTCAGAATACAGAAACTCTCAAGCAAGCAACCCAGTCACTGGCGTTATTCTTAAACAAACGTCGGTCATCCTTTGGACTCCGCAAGTACAAATCTCCCGAGTCATTAAACAACTCAAGAGAATCTCAGAATGATTCTTTGGACTCGTTTCGAACAGCACCAACAACGCCATCGCTGGATTTAAGCAATGAAACCTTTCAGGATTGCAGAAATTCTATTATTTTTCTTAGTGGGTAAGTTGTGCATTGTTCATAAGAATAAATCTTATTACGTTTTAGTACGTACATTGGCTAATATTGGCTAATTCTTTTCATTTCAGCTCTGAACAACCTGAAAAGTCTGATCATCAAGTTTACATGGTCCTCAAGGACCACAGTGGGAAAATCGACCTAAAGAAGCATTTCCGTACTTATCAATGGCTTACCTCAATGCGTACTCGAGCAGGTTCTTTGGGGTAAATCAAGTATTAACTCAACGTAATATTCAAATAAGATAACTATTTTCATTTCATAATTGCTGGTGACCACTGTATCATTTATTTGGCATTCTAATCCTTACAGCCAAAAAGCTTTGAATGCTTCTTTGAATGGTTACACACCCAGACGCCTATTTCGTGACATGTCACCAATCTTACCTCGTTAAAATGATGAAAATTAATGCAAACTTCATCCTAAGTAAGCTAAGTCGAGTGTATCAAAGTCAAAGTTATTTTTTTCTTAAAATTATTTTACATTTTTGAGTGAATCATTAATACATTGTTGGTCTTATATTTTTGTTGTGAATTTATAAATAAATATTTAACGAGTTCTATAATATTTGTATTTTGTTGACGTAGATTTAGCAATTATCTATATGACGCATTGGTTCTATGTAGATGTAGAGTTTATGCTTTTTTGTATGGTTATACAATTTGATGTAATAGTAATACTACTTAAGGACAAACCCTTATGGTTCCTATAATTGTTAATAGCACATAAGATAATAAACAAATTCGTTATGATTAATAAAAGACTAATGAAGCATTATTATTTCAGCACAGAAAGATTTTCATTATAATAAGTCCTCATTTCTCCACATCTCAGTCACTGATTTCATATCAATCCATTTAATTTTAAATACCTTCTGGAAACGACTCGAATATTTATTTCGGTAAGTCTTTTAGTTTTACGTAAAAAGCACATAAAAATCATGATGATTAACAATTGACGCATATTAACGTCTTTTTGTGTCTCAAAAACATCTTTCGATATTGTCATTTTGATATAAGACAATAAAATTAATTGCATTTTTCTACACGTACATGATGAAACAATTAAGACGTTTGACGCAAATTAATCTACGTCTGTTTACTGGTATAAAAGGAAGGGAAAGACTACAATTGCCTATCAGAGTTCCAAAGTCTTTCAATATAAAAACAAAACCTCTCAAAAACAACCTTAAAAATGAAATTCTTCACGTCTGCAACTTTCTTGGTGCTGTGCATCGTTCTGTTGAACGCCTTGGTCGGTGGACACCCCGGCCACGACCATAACCACGAAGCCAAAAAGAAAGAATGCGAGGAGAAATGTAAGTTTTAAACTGATTATAGGAATTATATTACAAAAGCATCAAAATAACGTCTTTGCTTATCATCATAGGTAAAAATGAGCCAGCCAAGGAAGTATGTGGTTTGTATTCAAAGGATGGTAAAGAAGAAGTTATAAAATACAAGAACCAATGCGAATTCGAGTGTTGTGGTAAGTAATTGAGCTTCAATACTTTCACATTCTTTTCATAATTAAACTTAATTTATGTCAACTTCTTTTAGGCGAGACAACAGTAACTCCATGCCAGTAAGGTTATCTCCGAAGAGCTTTCCTACTTGGATGGAATTCATTAAAATAATTATTGTTAATATTGTTAAAAATTACAATCAACCAAACTAAATGAATAAAGCATTTCTATGAATGAATGTTTCTATGATTGATTTCCATTGTGTTCTCTGTATCGCATTGTTCTCCCTTTTGCCATTTCCACAATTAGCAAACTGCATAATCCCATCAAAGCAATAAAATACATCAGAATCATTGTCTTCAAAGAAGTCTTTGTAACTTTCCCTGTGCTAGTATCATCCTCATCAACTTTCACCTCATTCACCGAAACTTTCATCTTTTCAACCAACTCTCCCACAGCTCCAAAACTCCACCGCTTTCCCAGAGTTATCCCATTATCCAAAGAATTCAAAGTTTTCAACAAGCGGATGCTCCCGAATCTCATTTTCCACTTGAATAGAATACCAGACTGGACCAAAGCACTTAAAACTTTGTCTCCCAAAACAGAATTCAACCCATTCGCTGATACCCACCCATCCAACGTAGAGAACAAAGAAGGTTGATTGTTTCCAAACATTTGCTTCTTTCCAAATAGAATCAACGGATATAGATCAACATTCTCTTCATATGAAGTCGGATATGTATAAATATAAGCGAATTTATCAACATTCAACGGAACAGTTTCTTAACAAGCAAAGTCCCAACCAGAGAAGCGTACAAGGTTATCAGAATGTTTTAATTTAAGTGCAGATTCATTAAAACATATCTTGTTTCCAACTATTTTATTCCCATGCTTTTGTAGCGCTTTAATTTGATAAGGTGGGATGGACGCCTGTTCCATTTGACTTTCCAAAATCTCTTGCCAAAACTCTGAACTCTCCTCCAAAAGTTGTAGTGCCCTTACACGTTTAATAATCTGGAATATTTGACCTCCAAAGGGGTTCCTTGATTTATTAACCTCTTTCAAAATAATAAAAGCAATTCTAGAAAGCTGATTTAAATCAAAAGGATGGCCCAACAGCGAAAACGTTTCTTGATTTAGCAACTCCTCCATTGACTTTGGAGTTTCAATTACCGGTTTCACTGTTAAATACGAGAACATATCTGAAGTGTAAAATTGTCTGAGGAGAAAAGCGGTAAAAATCCAACCTAATACAAGCACCTTGACAGACCCCTTTGGCACTTTAAGTTTAATTCCTTTTTCCAGCAATATCGCAAAAATCAGAAAAACCGGGGAGCTTGCACAAGTGCAAATTTTAAAAAGTAAAGAGACAACCCCAAAGATGAAAACGATTACCATCCAAACTTCACAAGAAAAAGGACGAAGTACAAAGACATCGAAAGAATCTTTCATTGCTTTCACTTTATCTACAAAAATCAAATACTTAAACCCTTGGAATTCCATGCTATGCACAAAAACATGCAATTTTCTTTTATTTCTAATGTTCAATTCAGTAACAACCGCGCTTGTTTTAAGGCTCCAGGTAAACTGCAACGAGAAATTCTTTTTGTGAAATTCTGTATTAACGCAATACACAAAATGTACAGAATCTTCATCCGACATTAAAGGTGAGGTCAACAGAGAGCATTTTTCTTCCGTTCTAAGTGGATAATGAGCCATCCCATGCAATCTGTAATTCTTTTGTACTAATTTCCTCCATAGTTTTTGCACTTCTTCGAGAGAATAATAATTTCCAAATAGCGTTTTTGGAATAGCATTGCGTATGAACTCAGTTTCATTAAAATACAACCCAATACAGCGATAAACCACCGAACCCCAGACGATTACATCTTGCAGGATGAAAAACAACGGGGCTGGAGCCAGAGTTTCCTTCACATGGTATCGAACCCCATTCGGCGCAACTTTCATTTTATAACTTGTACCAAAATATACAAACGGCTCGTGAATTTGAATATTCCCTGTGTTATACTCCAAAAGGAAAGCTAAATAGTTAAAATGATTTATGAATCTAAGGGAAGTGTATAAATTTTCAAATATTTTTAATACAAGACGCAACGGGTTAAATTTTGTATCAGTGTTCATTACGAGAATGTTGCAACTTTTTTGAAATCTTGGGATAAATTTTTGCACTTTTCTTCTCTTTTTATACTTTAAGTTATCATTTTGTGTTATGTACATTTGCTTAGTTATTAAATAGTTTGGGGTTTGCAAAAAGTTGCTTAATTGAATCAGTTTTGAATATTTTTCAGATGGGGTAAAGTTATTGTTAAAGTTTAATGTGCAATTGCTGAATAAAACAAGAAAGTTGTATAAAATATTTTTCATTGTTAAAATTGTTAAAAAGTGAACAAGATTTGATACAATTGCAAGACTTTGAGAAGTTCAATTCAAACTTCACACTGCCCTTCGTGAACCCTTTACTCAAATCAACAGCAGTATGATATCTATGAACTATTTCAGACAATTTGCTTTGTTTTTAACAATTTTCAACTAATGTCCCATTTGTACTCTGTACACACAATTACTCTGCAAATTACACTCCTGAATCATTATGGAACCTCATTAAAATCAACAAACGTAAATGATGCTACAATTAAAATAATTTTCTGTTTAAGCTCTTAACGGTATTTACACAAGACAAATACTAATGTAGTGTTTACTTAATAAACAGTTCATCATTTCTTCAAGGGTTCATTATTCTAAGAAGACTTATACATCCACTATTTCAATACTACTTCCGCTAAATAAGGGGATTTTATCCAGCTTGTAGGCAAATGATGAAATAAGTCACAGTAATTCCAACCATCTAATAAAAAACAATTCACAATTTAAAAACCTCTCTAGCAATTTAAACTACATTTATTGCATATTATTCTTACATTAGCGATTAAAGCAAAGGAAATAGGAAATACATCCGCAGCCCTAATAGCGATAACATTTGAATCCACCTCGTTCAACAACAACTTAAATTCTTCTAAAGTTATCCCCTGCCAATTTTGTTCCAGAGCTAACCAATCTTTGATACTGCTCACCTAAAAATATGCAATCTTTTAGCATGTCAGTTATAAAATTTTACTATGTATATAACTTACCTGATAGCAAATATCCCCACAAAGAAACAAGATATAATTCGTATTTAAAAAATCATGCAAAATCAAAAGAATATTACTCCAATCCGAATACAATCCTTCATATCCAATAACTTCCTTTAGAGAAGTTGCGTAATATACAATAGCCTCCATTAAAAACAACATAAAGAACAACCCAAAAGCTTTGTTGATAACTTGGGCAATTTGCTTTAAAGAATTATACTGGTTTTTTAACCTCATCCAAGAATGAGCAGTTAACTGCCGAAGAGCAAACGCTTTAGCTAATAACCTCAGAGTTTGTGCGTTGGCAATAAGAAAGAGGTAGCAATACGGCGAGAATACTCTCCTAAACAATAATAAACAGTAATTATTACGTAATTGGATAAACTAATTAAAAATTACCTTTGAAATAAGCCCGCTGCTGATAAACCACCCAAAAACCGTTTTAAAATCGGATTCAGCTCTGTAGTTGTGAATTTATCGATGAAAAATACAACATTTGCCGACTCTTCCATGGATTTCCACCACCTTTCCAGACTCCAATTGGAAATATGCTCATTTCCAGAACTTAAATTTGTTTTTCCAGCAATCCAAAACAAAACCCCGAGTGCAGAAGAAACCAACATTAATCCAAAAGGTTGTATCGCATTGCCACATAAAACCTGCTTTCTTATTCCAGACACTTTGATTGGGAACCAATTCTTTTCCGGTTTTATAATCAAATTTGCAAGGTTCGCGAACTTAGCTTGATTAAACCAAAAGAAGTTGAATAAAAGCAATTTATGAAATAGAATGGAAAGGCTTTGAACAAAAGAAAACAGCATTTTCGGGTTTTTAGAATCCGTAGGAATAGAAGAACAGCAATTATTTACGAGCCAAAATAGATGCAAAACTGTTAAAATGAAACAAATCAGTTTTTGAGGAAGCCATTGAGAAACTTCAAAATAAGGCTGCTCATCCTCGCGATTATTAATCAACTTTAACCGGAAAGGGACGCAGCACAGGTAATATGCCCCGTTGAAAAATGCTCGGTAATAATTAGCAAAGTGTACGTTTTGAAAATGAAAAGAAGTTGTTGAGGAAGTTCTAAAGATGTTTTTAAACGCGTTCATCATTGCTTGAAAAATTCAACCTGTTCTAAAGAAGGTCGAAGTAATAATGCCAATGCCAGAATACCATAAACGAGATTTTTATCTTTTTTAGCCAAAGTTTAGTTGTCAACCTGTCCCAGACTCATTTTAGTTTAAAATCTTAATGTTTTTGCTTGTCATAATGACATGACATATATGCTATCTCAATTTAAGAAACTTGGCATTAAGATTTAAGTTTAATGGAGTTTTCTCCAGTGGTTTAAATACACAAAAATTAATCGGTTTTATCATGTATGCATACATGTTCTTATGGAATTAAGGTTTATTTATGAAAATGCGCAGGGTTTTTTAGACCGACTATTAATAATACTCAAATAATTTGCTGCATGATGCTTGCATTGTAATTATAAAAAGGTTAATAAAGCATTCACTTTAATTACTATTTTTGAGAACGAAATTAGCCGATCTACTTGAAAATTAAAGTTTTAATTACGGTTACAGAAAGGCATAGGTCACTTTAATTCATTTATTACTGTTACATTTATTCGTACAACTTACTCAACGTTACATTGATATTATTGTTGAATAATTAACACCTCCACAAGAACACTGCAACAATGCAGTGAACAAGCGTGAGAAAGTCTCCTGTGCCTTAATTTACGTTGTTGAGCTTACTATTTTTGCATTTTGAAAGGTGATAGTATCATTAACAAGGCATTTGTACTCGATACAATCTTTTAATGCGAAAAAGTAATAATGGATTCCATAATGCATTGTAATGGTGATTATTACCGATGATAACACCACAGTTGACATATTGATTCTAAAAAGATGGCAAATATAGATTGAATCTATTACAAATTAAACAAAAGCTGTCAACAAGGAGTTCCCTAGGAAAGGGTGAAGGAGAGAGGATGGATTAAGGGGAGGGTATGAGTAACTTTGCATCTTTACCTGTAATTAAGTTATTTTTGTACTTTGGAGTAAAAATGGGTTCAAGACTGAATGAAATGAATTTTTTAATTGAGATAGTTCATGGGAAACTGCAATTGTGACTATTATTGCACTCCTGCAGTTTATTTTTAAGAAATTAATTAAAAATAAGTTATCTTTTTGTGGGGTAAAATAGAAAGGGTGACGATGGGATAATTTACGTGAGATACGAATGTTTTTGCAGCAATTATTTAAGTGTTTGTTGTATTTATACTTTTACAATTCAATCAATAACTAATCACCGTTTAGCAATGACCCAAGTCTCAGGTTTACACAGGTATAAAAATGAAAGGAGGTTTTTTCCATTTCTCTGGAATTTTTTTCAACTGATTCTCATCAGATTGGATAGGGCTCCATTTCAGAATCAGTATATAAAGACGAGCCCTTGCCGTTACAATTCATCAGTTGCAATCTTGTTCTGTAAACACAAACTCATCTTTAAAACTCAAGTTCTTTACGAACAACAAACTCCAAAATGGCCAAGCTCATTGTAAGTGACAAAGTTCAAAAGTTTCTGGGGGAAGTGTGAGACAAATTCTTAATAAATCTATTACTATCCAACAGGCTCTTTTCGTCTTGTTCGCCATCGCCGCCGTCATGGCCGCCCCTCCCGCAGAGGATAAGAAGAACGACCTCCAAACCGCTTCCGGAATCGGATACGGCTTCTATGGGTACCCATACTTTGGATATGGTTACGGTTTGGGACATCATTTCGGCCATTTCGGTCACCACGGATTCGGACATTTCGGTTACGGAAGGGGACTTTATGGATTCTACGGTTAAGGTCAAGGGTCAAATCAACCTCCAATGTCCCTGTCCAGTACAAAATTAACCCGACTTAACGTCACATTCGACATCTTTCCTCCCATCGGATTTTAATAAGTTTACCAACAAAAAAATGCAAGAAAAATATGCTTATAGGATGTATTCCAAATTGTTAAAGATTGTACCACTTTTGTTCATTAGAAATTATAGAAACCCCTGAATTTGGATCTGATTGGAATAAAATTCGTTGCAAAAAACCTACTTATTTTGTTACAAGAGAGCATGATATTAACTTTCAATAGAAAAAAATGCACAGTCATTGAGATTCGTTTCAGACTTTTTACACTCTGAATCAACCTTGAATTTTCCAATTTAATCTTTATAGCGTGTGACAGCTTGTTCAGCTACTCATCCATCAACATTTATTATCAACATCACTGTATCGTATACGTTTTGTATAAAAATGATATACATGAGCAATATTATCGTGAAGAGCAAGCTTCTCCAAATAATTATCTAATTTTAAACCCAAGTTTAATAGGTTTGATATAGCCACATCAGTATGGGAATCACATGAACTGTTCAAGTCACATAGATACATAGCCAGAAGATAGAGATAAAGGATGAAAACTGAAAAAAGAACAGTCAAACTTTACAAGATTGCATACAAAACATCACAAGGTCCATTTGAATCAATCACAATTTGAATCACATGCTGAATATTTCCCCAGAAACTGGAATAAATACTTCAACAATGCACGGTCCATGGTCAGTCATTACTTTGCCTGTTGCATGAGAAAGTGTATTAAAAACATTTAACCAAAATGACTCCAAAATTAACAATGACCGCAATGTGGTCACTTGTAATCTCTCTGTTAATATCTGCAAAGGTTGCAACCCCCGCAGAAATCCTGTTTTTGACCCCACTCGCGACAAAAAGTGAAACCCTTTTGTACAACCCCATGGCCCGAGCCATGCTCCAAAGAGGCCACACAGTAACCCTCGTAACCCCCGCAAGTTCTTCAATAAAGCACAAAAACTTTACTGAAATCGTCCCAGTAAAACACCTCGACCAAAGCGACTTCACCCCGGCGCTAGTAAACGACGTAATGAAACTCCGAAAAAGCAAAGAAGATTTATTTGCCGACGTGGACTTCTCCTTTTATACAAACCGGTGTCATGAAACCTACCGAAATAAACAATTTTCTGAAACAATGTCCTCAAAAAAGTTTGATTTGATTGTAATGGGTGGAATGAACAATGAATGTTTTCTCGGGTTAGTTCACAAACTAAACGCTCCATACATTCAAGTCTCTACGATGCCGGCGATGAAAGACATTGTGGAACAAACAGGTTTCCGTCCCCCACTTTCATTCGTTCCCAGTCCATTTATGGAGTTGAGTGACCAAATGAGTTTAAAACAAAGGATTAAAAACGTTATTCAAAGCTACACAATTTCTTTCTATTTCAAATTCCATTTCTTCCAAATTTGTGAAAACATTTACAAACAACACATTGAAGAGGAATTACCCCCAATTCAAGAAATACGGAAGAATGTCAGTATGATCTTTACAAACACCCATTTCTCCCTGCATTTTCCAAGACCAGTGATGCCGGACATTGTAGAAATCGCCGGGGTTCACGTAGAGGATCCAAAACCCTTACCAAAAGAACTTGAACAGTTTTGCTCAGGTGGGGACAACGGTTTTGTTTTGTTTTCAATGGGAACCGTATTTAGAGAGGAGAGTCTCACCCCGGATTTGTTGCAGACTTTCATTAAAGTCTTTTCCAGACTGAAGGTCAGGGTTTTATGGAAATGGCAAGGTAAGATTGAAGGGTTGTCCAAGAACGTTATGACGAGCAAGTGGCTGCCCCAACAGGATGTGCTTGGACATCCAAAAATAAAAATGTTTATTACGCACGGCGGTTTGTTAAGTACTACAGAAGCTACATATCACGGTGTTCCCGTCCTTGGCATTCCTGTCTTATTCGATCAGGTAATTACTTAACTTGCTTTACCAACTTAGAATTTAACTAACAATTAAACTATGCTTAGGATGTAAACATGAAGCAAGTTGAAAACCACGGATTTGGCAAGAGAATTGAACTACTGAACATTACAGAGGAATATTTGGAAAATGGAATCAATTCAGTATTAAACGACCCCAGGTAAGATGTTTAAATTATTACGCAACTACTTTATACTAATGATTTTGTTTCTACAGCTTTGCCAAAAACGCCAAGTTTAGAGACCTGACCTACTTTGAATATTATTTATATGACGTCCAGCTAATTTTATTTAGTGCTGTTGCGCTAGTTTTAATCATAGTTTGGAAGTTGATCTCGTATTGTTTAAGATGCATGGGTAGTATTGGAGGAGATGAAAGGAAAAGAAAAGTGAAGACAAAGTAATTCTTGTAAATAAAACTATTTTAAACTGAATTTTATTTTTGTGATCAATACAAGTACAATAGTATGGACATGGAGTTAGCTGAGATTTTTGTTTCATCAACACTCAGACTCATTCTCACTTTCCATTTGATACCATCCACAAGGTCTTTGTGAAGTGTGAGCGTATGTCGCAGCATCTGAAATAAAAAATAATTTTAATGTTCTTGTTTATTTCCTACCTTTAAAAACTATTTTACCGCAAGGCTTCCAAGTAAATTTATAGCAAGGCTTTCCTTTTGTAAATGTCTGCTTTGTCTAATTGATCCGCTGGGGTCTTACCAGTCAAACTTGGTTGTTTCCCGGTTTTCACATATTCTATTAAATTAATTTATTAAATGCTCGTTCATTAAACTGGAAAATGTTTGACTCACCTTCCATTAATGTGCATAGAAAAGCTGCATCCCGAGCTCTCAAGTCGTAGTGTCCATCATATTTATCCTGCGCCTGTGATGGCCCTTTAGTTTAGGAAAAGTTAATTATTCTTTAACCCTTAATTTATATAAAAATGTTAGTTTACCTGAATGGACAAGCAGAATGGTAAACACAATTAAACTTGCAAAATACATTTTAAAATGAAAATTCCAAAAGATTTAAAGATTTAATACAATCCCAGTTCTAAAATGTCTGCTTTGACTTAATTTTACTGTGAGGTAAACATAAAATGTTTCCGGTCATTACAGACGCTGTTGTAGTTGACGTAGACGTCTTGTTTTTTACTTCATCGGCAGAAAAAAACATTGTTTACTGCCAATTTTTTATTAGTTCCGGATCACATTGTTGATGAGCAATTAAGGTAATTAGTGCAAAAATATGAAATTGATGTGATGATGCAATAATGATAGACTCGTGCAAAATAAAATTCTTATTTTATAATTTATTCAAATTCTTTGAAATCCTTTATGATTATAATTTTTAAATTAATACAACAAATCCAAAATGGGATGAGCTGTGTCCCTCTTACGCTTATCTGCACCGCCAGGGAACACGACTTTGAATCCTTTCATGCTTCCAGCCACGCCAGGTTTAACTGAAAGAAAAATTATTCACGTTTATAAATGGTTATGAAGGATTGGAAATGTATTAACTTACTGCTTCTGAATTTATCAGGCATTCTCCTCACAGGCTCAGGAAATTCTCCAGTATTGAGGTATTGATCGATCTGGTCACACAATACAAGGACAAGCCTATCCCTGATCAAAACCTCTCGTTCTTGCTTAGACGGTCCTGTATAAGGAGTAAAGTGAGAAATTCAAATCCTATTTTGTCAACATTTAATGAAATATCCTTACCGAAAAGTAAGCAGAAAAGAAAACAAAGCGAAATTGTTGCGATTCGTGCCATTTTACAAGTATTCTATGAATGATTAATAATGTTTGATGAAACTACTAGAGCTCAACTTTGTTTAACGGTGTATGTCTGTTGGATGCTTGGCATGATCTACTCTGGTAACTTGTAACTGACGTCATTTCCATATGCAATTTTATTGTTTCCTTTAGTTTTTTATTTACATCACATTCATCAACATGAATACCTATTTTTAACGTGGATTATTAACCGCTTTTTGCACAAAATATGAAAATTATTAAGAATTCTTTTCATTGAAACATTTAACACTTTAATTTCAACAAGAATCTCACGGACATTTCTGGATTGTAATCTATACATGACCACTCTATCTAACATGATTTTTGGTGCATATTTAAACAATGTTAATTAAATATTTTACAAATTAAAGATTTTGTTAAGTACATAACTAACATACTTATACTAGCATCAGTTACTAAAAATAGTAAAAAAGTCAATCCTATTATTTTTACATTATCTACCAATACTACTACTATTCGAATAACAATAACAAAAACTTGAGCTTGTTTGGAATTATTTTGGCATTAGAGCTCCCTCCATTTTTGTCTTTATCTCTGTTCAATCGGCCCCGCGTAATTGGACTCAGTCTCATCATAGTCAGTATCCGAGTCGGAGCTTGACTCTACTGTGATAACCTCAGGGCTACAACTCTCCCTAGGTATTGAAGCCCTTCTAGAGTTTCCTGAAGAATCTTCTCTCACACTACTATTATAAGACATCTCAGAATAGTCAGGGGACACACTTCTTTCTCTGTTTGAATTTCGAATAG
>JAHZNK010000756.1:0-12859 GCA_027744615.1 Lepidocyrtus cf. nigrosetosus NNG-2020 | reverse complement strand
ATGCATTTTAAAAGGATTTCTGCATATGCAGTACAAGGTATATACTCGTCTATATCTTTGATAAAAAAACTAATTGTATCTCTTTTCTACGTTTCAAGATCAAGTCCTTATTTTCATCTTCTTTGAAGAGCCAAAAAAGAATCTCAAACGAGATTTAAATTAAAATATTCTGACTTATTACGCGAAGGTGTTCCGAGTACAGAGGCTGTTGATATGGATGGTTTTCATTACATAAAAAACTATGTTAAACCAGTGTCGAAACATAAATGTTGCGCATATTTTCAATTTTTCTCAAGAAATGTTTTTATTCACATAATTTTCCACACTGGAAATAGCCCTTGAGGCACTTCTCCCTTTTTGTCAATCCTTTTCCTTAGGAAAAAATACTTGTTGCGTCCTCTTTTCACAAAAAGCCCCTTTTTCAAGTTAAAAACATGATTTTTCAAGCTTTTTGAGCAATAATGTCTTTAAAGCTTTGAGAGAGGATTTCCTAATTTGATTTAAATATCCTCCAGAAATGTAAATATCTTTCTTAACGCTTAACTCTACCTTCCCCAGGGATACTTTTTAATACTGTGAATAAGGTAAAAAAACGAAAAGATTTTGGCATTTTCAATAGGTCAATTTTTAGTACGATTACAGGAAAATGTTTTATTTTACCTTTTTACATTTTTAAAATAAAATTGATGAGTGACGTCAAAAAATGATAATTTTCATTGCGATAAGAATAGATGATTCCCGTTGGGAATACGTTTTAGCTCAGCGTTTTTTGTATCTGCCATTACGAATTTCCGTTCATATGGAAAATATTTTGTTAAAGGAAGAATAATAATGTCAAATAGAAATTGAAAGGGTTGATTTCATCACTTGAGCTTCATCTCTTAAATATCTGGAGGGAAAGAGAAAGTATTTATCCTAATGGATTGCCACGTAGGAATAGAAAACTGACTTATTTTTACTGTTTGTTCTACAAAGAACCGCCGTCTCTATTGATCTCACGTATTAAACTAATAAATACAGCTTAACGCTGTAATTTTCCAGCTGGAGTCTTTGTAGAAATCGTTATCGACTGTCGACTTCGCTAGCGACCGGTCGTTATTTTCGTAAAAGCTAGAAATGCTTCGATAAGAAAAAAAACCTTGCATTTGTTCAAAATGTTGTCAAAGATGTCGATAATAAACCGATAAAGCCTGGACTTCGATAAATGTCTTAACGACCGGTTGTTATTGTCTGACATTTTCGTGGCGTCATAATAGAAAATTTAAAAATTGTAAAAAAGACAAAAACTTTTAAAGTTTATGACGACACAGCTTCATTGAAATGTATGGCGAGCTTTGCTATTAAAGAAAGACTAATTTAGTTTGTTTTCAAAGTTATTTTTGCAATATTTTGTACTTTGACATTTGACTTTGGTGATGCTGGTGTTAAGTTGTAAGTTTTCTAGAAAGACAAGTAAATTTCTGCTCACTTTCTCCCTTATTCTCCCACATAGAAAGTTGCAAAGACTGTTCACGCTCTATTTTTCAGCCCCTTTTTGTTCCACTGCATAAACGTCATAAATAAGGTAATAACGGCTGTTTTAACGATAAGAACGAGGATGACAATCACTCTTGCTTTGTCGCATTATAAAAACGGAAAAGAGAAAGGGAGAAAGAGGCAAAACCGCTAGAAAAGGAGGAGGATGAGCCCGTATAAAACTTGTTGAAACTGATCCGGGCCTTTCAGTCGCAGCGTTGCTTTCACTCGCTCAAGAGGGAAAAGAATAAGAAACGGGGCAAATTGAAAGTGGCTGTGAACGTTAAAGTAACGCTGGAATTAAAAGAAATTTTGTTATTGAAGAAATTTGATTTCAATTTTAAATTTTGAATCAGACTTAGTTCATAAATGTGAATAAATTGTATTCGTTTTCCCGTTTGTGGTAATTATGCAAAATTAAGCAGATTTCTTAAAGGTAAGTTTATTTTTTATGTTTATTTAATATTCACTGCAACTCTAAAACTCTTTTTTTCTGGTTTTATGTTTGCTAAGGTTTTAAAAGAAGAAAGTCGTTAAACAAAGATTTAGTAAGAGGGGCGGTGTACAGAAACGGGAGAGGGACACCACCTGACTTTCTGGAGCAACAGCTTCCCCTTTTTACGATCTTCTCGAAAAGAGAGTCTTTCCAGACCATTTAAAATGTCTTACCTGCACTTGGTAAGCAAAATTTATTTTTATCTCCTGCATAAAATTCATAGTTTCATATTGCCCCAAATACGTAAATTCTATTTTAAACTTGTATGCAAGGCCAGCTATAAATTTAGCTTATTTATTAATACAAATAACTTGTTTTAACGTAATTTCTTCATTTTCCTGAAAACAAGTCCTATCATTTGAGATAATCACAGCGTTTTATTACGTAATTTTGTGATAATTTTATCGGATTTCAAGTAAAGAACAAGCATTTTGAGCATAAAATTTCCTATAAAAAGGTATTATCAAGTAGGAAGCCCGTCATTTTATAAAATTGTCTCTGTGACTTGTTGCTTTTACAATTCTGCAAATATTTTAGTAGATTTTAGATATTTTTACCAGTGGGACAACCTACCTCATTGATTTCCTATTTCAATGTCGTTTTAAAACAAGGAAAAGGAAAAATATTTGTAATTTTGTTGTTTTCCTGTAAAAACGCAACAAACACGTAATTGCCCAAAGTTGTACATACTTTTTTCGTTGTAAAAACACGAGAATAACAAAAATAAAATTTAGGGTAATTACTGTAAGCGTTTAGGGGAAAATACAGGAAATCAAACTGTCTTTAGACAATCAAAAAGTTTTAAAGAGATAACAAAGATAAGATAAATTGATGTGGTCAGGGAAAAAGTTACCCACCCACTCATTTCAATCTTTGTAATAGACTTTTCCTTGATTGATTAAGATGAGGAAATAGCATAAAATTTTTGCAAGACGTCATTAACATAGAAAAGATAAAAAGTTTTTATGACATTTATTATCCAGAAATGTAGACCAAAACCCATCAAACTTTTGATTCTAGAATGTTGATTAAGACGTTTCTCCTCCTCCTCATCAGCATATTTTAAGGGAAATAAAGAGAAAGGCGAATAAGTTCAGAATATGATGGGTAAAGTTTTTAGTTTAGGTCATCAGGTCAGTATGCCGTTGGTTTTTGCACGTCAAAACATGAAAACCGATGGAGATATTGGGGTAATTTGATACATGTAAAAACGAACAAAGAGTGTTCAGCTCAGTTTTCAATTTCCGGTTCATTCTATAACGTTATTGAACTAATTATCTTCCTAAACTTTCTATTAAAGTTGTTTCGTTTTTATACTTTAGTATGCTAAATAGCATTTTTTGTTTTAAAAATTTCAGCGCTCTCTGAAAATATTTTCTCTGAATTATCTGAATTGATTTGGTGAAAGTGGCAGGAGGGGTTTTTACTTTTATTTACACAGTGATTCTCTTTCTTTCCCGTTATATTATTCCCAAAAAATTGACAGGTTAAAATTGATAAGCAAACTTGTTTGAGGAACGTCAAGTGTTTGCGATTACTTCAGATAACCATCAGGGTAGTCTGCTCACTAAGTTTATTTACCAGGTTTTGAGACAAGTTCGTTGAAAAATCAATTTTATGCAATGTTTGACTATTGGCATGGAGGAAATTGAGTAAGGGGGCTGGATTAGATTAAGCAAAATAGCTTTGCATAAATTATAATCCATTTAATAATGAATATTCAAAGATTGGCAATAATTTCGCATTTGATTTTCATAATTTCTTCAACTTTCTTAAAATGATAAACGCAGGCATTTTTGAGGATTTATGTTTTGCACGCAAAAAAAGAAATGGATTTTCCCTTATTGTAAATATGTTTACTAGATTTTAAGTAAATCGCTCGTGAAAATATAAACGCTCTTTTCTTAAAATTTCTTCATTTTATTCAATTTTTATCCCTCAAGAGAGGTTGATAAAGCAGTCTGACATAGACAGAAGAGGACATAATTTATTCATACTTTGATATGGAGAAAAGAGGAAAATTATTAAAGCTCCTTTCACTGACATTCCGTTGATGGTGATTATGATAGAGGTAATCGGTAAAGTTTAAAAGGAAAATGTAAACAAAGCTGTTTGCATTCATGCTGTTGCCATTATCTACGATTTTCCTTTTGTAAATGTAATTTTTTTCCGCAAGAATTTAATTGAAAGGGAAAAAATCAGGTGAGAGGACAATAAGGAAGGTTGAAAGTTGGGAAGAGGAAGTGGGTGATGCTGCAGAGAACAATGAGGGTTCACAGGAGAAAATAAAAACTTGCTGGTCCATTGTGAAAGGGAAAAGAAAAGTTTTGACTTTTATTCACGGAGAAACAGGAAATCCTGGTTTTTGGTAGGTTTTTTTAATGCAAAAACGGTCAGTTTATAACATGTCCGTTAAAAACGAAAGGGAACAAGTTTTGCAGGTTTTCACACACTTTTTTAAGGTTGGCATTGTTTTGAATGATTATTTTATAATTACATTAAATCTACGGAGGACAAAAGGACAATGGTTTGAAGAGTGGCTTCGCAATAATTACTCTGGGAACGGGAGAGAGAGTGCTTATTAGCTAATCAAGTTAACTCGGAGGGGGAAAGGTGGAGGGAAAAAGTGGTGCGTTGGTGGAAGTGAAATTTGGAGGGAAACGGGGAAAGCTGGAAATTCACCTCTTTCCCTTCTTTGTCAATTCTTCAAAGTCAATTTCTTTAATATTTTGACCAACTGAAACTTATTCTGAGAAAAGTACTCGTTATTTATCTGCAATGCAGTGTTTGTTACTCATCTTTCTTAAAAATCAGTGTAAAATCCCACTTAAGCTAATTTTAGTCTCTCCAATCTGTTATAAAATAAGGAAGTAGTTTAATCCGCAATTGTCTTCCCACAAAACATTTCCAACGGAAGCCATATTTGCGACCACCTACCTAAGAAAGATACAAAGTAAGATAATAATTAAGAATGCCACGACAATTCCCACTTGTTTTGGTTTATTATTCAACAACAAGCCACAAAGATGAGGAAGTTTAACCCAAGTCTGGAGAGACAGAAGATGAATTAAAAATTAAATAACAGAAGGGCACGACCTGTAATTTACAAAGCAATCTTAGCTTGCCCCATAGTTTCCTTTTTTGATGTTGAAAATAGTAAAAACTAATTTTAAATCCTAAATTGATAACTCCGAGAATAGAAATCGTACAAAAATTATTCCAATAAAGCTAAAATAGATCAAACACTGTCGCTGGATTCCCAGAAAAGCCAGTTTCAACCTACACAAAATATTTTAACTGAAATTAAGTCATGCATAGCTGTTTGCTTTTTTTGTTTGCTCATCCGCCGTCATCATCCATCCATGTTACCGTCTCCATTCGCTAACAAAAACGCTGTAAAAATATCAAGGGAGAAAAATGTTTATCTAAAAACGGAGAAGCAATGGGCAAATTTGATTACGTAAAAAAATAACGTTGTTTTGTGTTGTTGCCCACTCATTTCCATTGATATATGAATGTTAATGCCACATTAAAACTTTTTTATTTCCAAAAAAACTGAGATTTTGGATGTCCACAGCCTTGTTTCTAGTTTTCGTTCTCATTGTCACTTTTATCTGATAAGGAAATAGAAAGTGGCAAAAAATGCAATTTTTGTTGACTTGCCAAGAAAAAAACATTAAAAGTTGCTTATTTTTGCTGTTTTCAAGCGGAATTTTAGTTCCACTCTGAAAAAACTGAAAGTTAAAGGGTCAAGTTTTATTGTTCTGGAAAAAAGTTTTAAAGTAATTCATATTCAAAAAGATTTGCAACATCGTTAAGAATAACAAGGGCGTTATACAAGCCGTTACTTCATCCTAAGCAGCCTATTAAACCGTTTTACTTTGTTTTATGATATGAATTCCGTAATTAGCATATAATTTAAATTTCCCGCAATTAGCAATTCTTGCAGTTTAAAAACTTTTTGCTAAAACCACATTGATTTTCATTAGGAGGAAAATAGTTGAGAAAATATGATGCAATGAAAAAAATTACAATAGTAGAAGAAAATGTATTTTAGGGCTTCTTGTGAAATCCATTGCGAAATTCTTCAAAGTTGTGTATATTTTACTTTTTTAAAGAAAGTTTGAAAAGTATGACTTTTAGGGAAATTAGTAAAGAAAATTCAAATTTATTGTTTTTAACGTTTTCTTATGCTGGTCAACAAAAACATTTGCTTTGTGCAAGTTAAAACAAATTTAAAGTAAGGGACAAGGAAGAGTAAATGATGGGAAAATTGAATGTGTGAGAGGAAAGTTGTAAATGGGTAAATGCCTTCCAGCTCCTTTCAACATGATGAATATGATGAAATGCAACTATTTTAGAGAAAAAGGTTACCTAAAACTTTATGTTTTTCTTTTAGAATACATTTCATAATCAAAAAGTAAAGTTTTTTCGTGGTCACGCTCTCCTTTCATGTGTATCCTTTGTTACATTTCAAATAAGTGATTAACATCACAATTAAAATAATGGCGCTTTTAAAAGATGTAAATAGGCACAGTTAAAAAGCCAGAACTAAATATTTAAAAACATTACATGTACAGCAGTTAAACTACGTTCAAATCTGTTTTAATGTTATTCAAATTAGAACAATGCCTGTTAAAAGCCTGACATATTGTTACTATTATTTTCCCCTTGGTTTTAAAACAGATCAAAGGAAAATTAAGTGAAAAGGTGGCGATGGTGGTGAAATGATGATCTCTGAAAATTATTAACTTCTTCCTCCATAATTCCTCCTACATTACAACTCATGAGGCTTCTTATCACTTTTCAATTACAGAATGGGCTAATCTGAAAGTTTGGAAATCCTTGGGATCAAACATAATTTATCTTCCAATGCATAAATTAGTAAATGATGATTACTCTTTTGGCAATTAATTTCGCAATCAATCTAAAAATATCCACTCCCACGTTTGTTCTGCATGTAAAAATTAAACATTATGAACAGACATGCCAATGTTCCGTTTGTCTTAGTAAATTCCAGAATTCAAAGAAATTCCTACTTTTTGTATTGCAAACTATTTCATATCAGATTATTATGCATTCTCACCAGACATAACTGTAAAAAAAGAAGTGATAAAGCGCATTCTGCTTTCTCTTCCAATACTAGTTTGTAAAGATCTTCAAACTCCTTTCCACTTACTGTCCAAATAAAAAAAGCTTCAAGGCTTGTACTCTTTTTACCAAAGAAATGAAGAACAACCTGTGCATAACTTGTTGTTGGCCTAGTTACAGTAATTTTCGCTATTTTTTACAAAAGAACATTTTAAAAAAAGCTTGGAAAAATAAGTACAATTTTCATAAGGTTAAGTGGCATGATAAATACTTGAAAAAATGACATGACAAGTGAGAGTGTCAAGTAGACTTTTATTTCTAAAACTATCTTGTTAAAAAGAGATCCTCTTGAAAAATTGGTTAGCACCTCAGGGACTGGTTATGTAAACAGGAAAAGAACTGCACAGGGCTAAAGGGAAAACAAAGGAAGCAGACGTTAGCAAAACAATGCCAGTTTAAACAAATAAACAAAAAGTAGTGAAAGGTTGAAAACTTTGTATCAAACATGCTCTTTTGGGATCATAACGGGAAGACTCAGAAGAGCATAAATCCAGTTAAAAAACCACAGAACAGGATGTAAAATAATTCAAAGATTTGCTCGTTTTTGCTATCGACATTGATGAGAACATGATGGATAGAAATTAGCTTTTTGCAGAGGAAAGTGGAGGGGGCGCAGGTGATGAGGGTGATAAAGATGATTAAGAAGAAGCCATTTTTATCTTGCGTAAACCTAAATGACAAATTTCTCTTTGAAGGATTTCCAATTTTCCGAGAAAATTGATAATGAAGTGTTTACAAGAAAAATGGGGGATAATAGCTTCCCTGATGCAATTTCATTGAGAATCCTAAATCCTTTTGAAGGATTTTTATTAGGAAAGTGAAGATGATGAAATTGTATGATAAGTAGCTTTTTAAAAATGTGGGCAAATTATGCAATGACATCACACCAGACAACATTTCAAGGTGACCCTTTTTTCACATTATTTTACATGATTATTATGCTCACTCATGTTTAAATATTTTAAAATAATCATTGACGTAAATCGAGCGTTGTAAAAAGAAGTGCGGCAGATGGGAAAAGAATGAAAAGGATGGGAAATGTAATGAAAGTGGAAGATGAAGAAATTGTTAAAGATTTGTAAGGAAAGCCGTTTCCTTTTTGTGGTGGAAACAGAGAAATTGTGTTTTTGTGGTGAAGTGGGTTTCCCCACTTCCTCTCTGACTTTAGAAAAGATCAAGAAGGGATAAGATATGAGGTTTTGTTGAAATTGGATTAGACAGGTGAATCTTTTAGTGGATTGTGCAAAGAGATTATTTATTAATCTAACGGGTTTTAATCTCAACCTGGGAGATTTTATTTTAAGAGAGGGACTTCTATAAATATAAAATTATTGTTTTCAATGACTAGTTGAGTAAAAATAACGGCAAACAACCTGGGAACTATGCAACTTGCTATAGATTGTATTTAATAACAAAAAATAAGTTTCAGACTCAACCTTGAACACAAAAGAACTTTTATTAATCAAGACAGGAGTGGGGTAAAGTGCTATGCATTAGCCCAATTCATTTCTGTTAAAAATGACAGGTTGAGTACAGATCTAGAAATTGGAGTGAAAGAGTTTACTTTGGAAGAGATACCATTTCAAAGATAAGTATCCATGTTTTTAAAGGTTATTCGTTACAAGTTACACAATTGTTTTATGAATGTATCAATTTCTGTTAATTAACAACTGCAAAATTGCACAGAACAAAAGACACATCTGTATTTTCCTGTACTAATTAGACTCTGCAATAATCTTTCATTTTCTACTCCCATTGCTAATCAGTATTTTCCTAACTTTCCCTTTCCCTCAGGTCACTAAAAGGTTACTCAAGTGTCAAATTTTATCTCTCTTGTCTTGTCACACTTCTCATTAAAATTATCACACGAGTTTGATCATTTCCCAAAGAAACGGTCTTATCTCACCCAAACAGGTTTTTTTTATTCAATGGTCCTCCAATTTCACAAAGAGATCTATCCAGACAAAAACACAAATAAAAAAAGTAAAATCTAGATGGGTTTTGACTATGATATGAAAATAATGAGGTTGGTAAAAAAAACTGTTTCATGTCATGTGAAAGTCGTTGGGAATAAAAGAAAACTTAATACCGTTTGACGCCCCTTTGATCCTCTTTTCCCACCCTGGAATTTACAAAAGGAATGTAAAAAAACATGGATTTGCAGAGGACAGGTCTGGAATACAAAATTGTAACGGAATTGTATTCCAAGACAAAGCACACCAGGGACAACAAAATATCTTTGTAAAACCTGCTATTTTTTCTAGTTTTTAATTTTATTAGTGCTCACGGCTTGAACTCCTCCCCCCGGGGGAGAAGTGATCTTTTAAAAAACTGATAGTTCACAGCTGATTAATTCTTTTACTCTTGGGGCAATCTCCAACTGCTCATTGAGACTACTCTTTAGGCAAATATTTTAACGAAAATAATTGAATTTTTTGTAACAACGCTTAAGAAATACGAAACTTTAATGTATCCTTTGGGGAATAGATTTAAAGTGATTATCTTGGAATTGGATTTTTTACAATTTCAAAACAGATTGTAACAAAACCGTCAAAGGAAAACCATCCAAAGCTGCTTTTCTCGTTAAAGCTTTAACAGAAGAATTAAATTAGCGTTAAATTATTAAATTACGTTTTTTCTTTGAAAATTGATAAGGATATTTGTTATAGACTTTGAAATTAAATGCGTCACCAGTTTATTGACTATTTTAACATTTTTTAACGGGATCAGTTTACTTTGCATAATGTTACAGATGTGTGATAAGCCCCAGATTTTTACAGATTTTAGCAATGACAATGACAAAATATTACACAATCTGTCTAAAAGCATTGTATCAAATTCAATAGAGGACACAAATGGTATGAACCATGGATAAAATTACAAAAGAGAAAGTGGAAATGTGTCAAAGTCAAAAAGGATGATGAGGATGGTTTTATGATGAACACTGAACACGAATATTTATCTTTAAACTTTCTCCTGTACAATAATTATGGGATCATGTTCCCCTCTTTGCCTGTTGCTATTGATGGAGCACTGTTTTGTGGATTTACCCGTTCGAAAACCTACTTCTCAATTTCCCCCTTTGTTGCATATTCATGAATTTACTTAATCCATTACATCAATATCATTTATTAAAATGGTGATGGTGAAGCTATGCTAATAACGTTCATTCATTATTTCAGTGGAAATATGTCACAAGAAAACTTTTTTTTGCTGACGATGGGCCAAAGAAAGATCAAAGGAGAATTGATATTGAGAAAAGCCAGGAGGATCTAAAGTGTGAAAGAAGAAACAGGCTAAATAGATTCAATCATGTAACGTTGTTACTAAAATCGCGTCACTTTTGCAATTTCATAAAAATTAAATGCCGGGAAGATTAGTTTTTACTCAACGAAATGAAATAACTTCGCTTTGAAGAAGATTAAAGAGAATAAATTAGTTTATGATAAAACGAAGGTTAAATTGTGTCAATTAAATGTGTTTTTTGCAGGTATGTTTATTATTTTTCCATTTGTGGAGGAACTCCGTAAGAAGTGAGCCGATACCGTTATCCCTCGTTCCAGAACTTCATGAAAAGCCCCATCCTGGAGCGTCCTCTTCCTCACTTCACACTTTGCTAAATAGTGAAGATGCTCATGAGCTGTTACAAAACAGACTTCATCAAAGCGAACAAGCCGGGAGCTTGTTATCTCAACCTGGAATAATTGCTACGCCGTACTTCAAATATTCATCAAAAGGTACAAAATATTTATCTTCCTTTTTTAATTACTCGTTTTCCCAAATTTTCTACTTTTGGGGCAACTCTAGACACAGTTTAATTTCATTCATGAGCCGTGGGACAAATTATTTTCTGCGTAAAGTGGCAGTCAAACTGTCAATCAATTTTTTTCCTGAAATTGTTGACGAAAGGGTGTTGTTCTTTTAGGGGAAAATAACAAAACTAGTCCGTCTTTGTCACAATTTATTACGCAGTTTAATTTGTGAGCCCAATGCTTCTCTTTTTTATTATCCTTTTGACATTTTCCCCTGTTTTTATTATTTTCTAGTTTATTATGTAACGTCACTCATCATTATAATCGAGTCACGTCACTTTTTTATTGATCTAATACCAGAGAAAAGAGTTTAGCCGCGGAAGGAGGTTAAAAAGAAAAACATGTGTTAAACGTGTTATTATTTGACATTTATTGCATGTTCCATGTCATTTTTAACAGCTTCCTGGCTTTTTTCCAGGTGGACTTGGGAAAGCCCCGTTGAGAACGACAAGGATCAAAAGGACACCAACGGGGTTCACGGCTCGAGGGTTTCACGAAAACGTTTTTGACCGGGACTTTGGTCAGTTCTCACCCGTGAAACGAGCCATGGGGAAGAGGAGACCTGAAGCTGATGCTGCCGGATTCTATGGGGACACTTTCAGCGGAGGATTTGGCGAGTTTGAGACGATGAAACGGGCAAGGATTCCTCCGGGATTAGCACAGGTGGATAGAATAGCAATCTAGGCAATAATTATTGATTGGAAAAGTACTAGTTAAAATCTAAAAGTAGAAACAAGCTTTGGGGTTTCCGGGACATTGCAAGAATAAGTTTAAAGCTATGTGATTATCAGAATTGGCATTTTAGAAACTGAAACGCAGTATTAAAAGGATATTCAAATGTTGGTGATTAAATATTGATATAGCAACTTGAGCTGGGTTTAAGTGAATCCACTACACCCACCAGTCAATAATAATTACGAAGCCAATTACATTCTATTATGGAAATGAAAGCAAACACGGTTATTGCATGCGACAAAAGGGATTGGAATTGAATGAAGGCTTAAACCGTTGTTTTTATCTTTTCAGTCGATTGCCGCAATGAAAAGGAGACCTGAAATGGGAGCCCAGGGATTTCACGGGGATACGTTCACACAGGTTTAATACCTCGCCTACGTTGTTTTTTATTGGAGTTTTAATTGTTATTATAATTAGTAATTATCTTTTGTATTTTTTAAAAAGGGATTTGGTGATTTTGACACAATGAAGCGAGCATATGGCCACCTTTACGATCAAATGGAGAAGTTGAAGAGACGACCGGAAATGACAAAGAGCGGGTTTGACGCTGACGTGTTTAACGGTGGCTTTGGCGAGTTTCACCCAATGTAAAATAAAGTACGAGACTAAGAATGAAATGGAAATGTATTCCAAGTCTTGGTCACCCACTCACCACCGACTTTAATTTTGTCTTGTAAGAAAAAAAATCAATAAAAATTGATGAAAAGGATGAGGTTGATTGAGGGTTTGATTAAAAACTTTGTAATTTAAAAATGGGCTGTCCTTTATGAAAAAATAATTATTACTGTGATTAGTTTAATGTTGTTAGTTTTTAAAACAATTTGGAATGTATACTCGTAACTCACTCACAAGTGTTGCTAAAAAAGTTTTAAATTTAATAATTATAATAAAATAAGTAAGCACTTTACAAGGAAAGAAAGTGATAGTGCGACGATGCAACTAGAGATGGTCAAAAAGGAAACAAAAAAATAGGAGAAAGTTTTTTAAGATTTAAGGTAAACTTAAAAGGAGTTATGTAATAACGATTACGTATTAATATTAAAAACAAGATTTTATTCTCTTTACAATAAAGAAAAATTCAATTTAGTCTATTTTTGCTGCTAATTTTGCAAATCATATTCACCATCCATCTTTTTAATTCAAATGTGTG
>JAHZNK010000755.1:0-12121 GCA_027744615.1 Lepidocyrtus cf. nigrosetosus NNG-2020 | reverse complement strand
AAATTATGGAAAGACTTCAAGATATTGTGCACAAATCTTGTCCTGGGGCTGTCCCCAAACATTTTCTACTGTTAGCCCATATAATTTTCAAAGCAATTTATCAAGTTAAAGGATCTGTTTTGATGGAAAAATTGAAAGAAAAGGAAGCTGAAAAAATATTGCAATTTTTAGCCGATTGTCATTTGGCAATAAAACCAATATATTTTAACAGTGATTGCAGTATCAATGATTTGGAAAAGGTTTCCAACTCAAATAAAACTTTAAGATACAATCGACAAAGACATTTGGCTTTGGAGATTCCCTGGAAAATTATCGATCTGTCGGTTGGCACTTGTATAAATGCATTCGGTCCCTCTTACATCATGTATCATAAAATGGAACAAGCATTAGAAAAACTGTTTACAAAAGATTTAAGAATTTTGTGGAAGCGTCCGCCTGAAAATGAAGTATTTTACACGAGACTATACGGACCGCACTGGAAGTACAATTTGGAACGATTAGACGATTGTGTTGAACAAGTTTACGCAAGGAACACTAAAGTTTATAGACTTCGACGGCCGGATGAAATTAATCGACGTGTTCAAGGGCGGTCTTTAAACCTGTAAGATTTTTATTTTACTTGTTGCTAAACCAAACCAAAAAATATTTGACAATTTTGTTATTTGTTTAAATCAAAACTGCAGAAATGATCCTAAAGAATTTCACCAGCAACATTTCAAAATTCCACAACTGACACCTCCAAAATATCAGTCCAAAAGCGCCAAGAAAGGTAGGATGGTTCTACGCTCGGCAAAGTTAATGTGTCAATCATTTAATCTTCAAGAATGTTATGAGCAAAATCCTTATTCATGGTGACATTATGCTAAACAATTAAAGATGGATAATCTAAGTCTAGGTATACTATATTGCATTGACAAAAAAAGCATATTCATATATATTGAGCTGACTGAAAAACTTGTTCATACAAATCAGTTGAAATGCCACACAAAAGTTGTACTGCCTGCACCCAAACAAATATTATGTTGTTTATTATGCTACTTAGAGGTGTTTATCAATGCCTTATGCAAATCAAATAAGAGGAAAAAGTGATTGTATGATTAATTGTAACAAAGATATATTGCGACAATAGCTGAGGTGCTTGAGATTGAACTTGAACTGGAATAACTGGAATGGGATAGTGTTGGGCAAAGATGAAAAAATACGTAAATATTGAATTCACATGTAGTGGTCCAAAATCATCTCACTGGTCGCCGGTAGTCCCAAAAATAATCTATTGAAAAAAGAACTATCTTTAACTTAAGAAAGAGTCATTTGCGTAAATATTTTTTTAAAGGATTTGCTGGTGTAAAGTTTGTAAGAGTAGAGTAATTCCTGAAGACTTAAATCTTAAGTAGTTGATGAAAATACGTTTGGGTTGTTAATTTGCTGGGATTCCTATCGACACAAATTAATTGCACGTGCAAACAATTTTTTCTTTATATAAATGAAACCTCACACCTTTGTCTGCTATGTTGTTATATATTCATTCATTTTACTACTTTACTTCTACTAATTAATGCTAAATGACGTGGCTAAACACGCCAAGTTTAAAAAAAATGTATTGGAATATTCAAAGGATTAATTTATCATTATAATTGATATTGCAAATGAAAATTTTCTGTGCGCCTGCCTTCTCTCTCACAAAGAAAGATACTATGGATAAAAACATTTTGAAGAAGTAACATAAGTAAACAACAAAACATGTTTTAGTAAAAAACCAACTCGTTGACACACTTTTCGGATTGAAAGCAAATTAATAAAATGGTCAAGGTGTGGTCAATTTCATTGTTGAAATGTATAGTGAAAAAGTGAGATTAGCGTGAATATAGTGGCCAGTTTAAGTATGCAAATCGTTTCCATAATTTTTTACAATTAAATTGCAAAACACAATATCGCATTTTCTTAATAGTAAATCTATTCCACCAAATAATCACTATAAAATTATTAGGGTTGGCTTGGCTCAAACTCAACACGGAACAAATAAAGTGGGAAATAATAAAATTACGGTGGTATGGTGTGGTCACCAGTTGAAAAAAAATCGGAAGAATATTTGTAATTCAATTTAGGTGAACCAAATCTGAATTAATTTTTGCATTTAGTAATAAGAATAAAGTTGAGACAAGGTCAAAAATCATTGCGGTTAGGAATTATTAATGTAAAGGGAGCTCCAGCAGAGTTACATCGTCAAGATTAAAGAGAACATTTTGGCAGTCCAACAGAGATTATGTTAGGCAGCTTAATTGCAATTTTCATTGTGCCCAAATTCAGTTATCGGTTGTCATTTGGTCTGGTTATTGACCATTTATCTACTGTTTAAGTGTATCAAGTAGCTAAATGGAATAATCGTCTAATAGCATTTGTTTTTATATGGTAGTAACACGTAAATGGATATTAATGGCTTGTATATTCAATCTGCAAAGAAAAACACTACTCTCCAAAGTACGCATGTTGTATGAGCTCGTTTTGATCAAAAGGTGTGATACAGGTGCAACCTAAACATCTAATCATAAAATGTTGAATGCCTAAATCGTTGATTAAATGACACGGGACGAACCAGAGAACTTCAGAACTTGTTTGTTAAATTGCTTGGTTTAGTCTTTGGAATTAATCCTAATTAGTTCCTAGAAAAACCTTTGTTTGATTACACCTAAAAAGAGGTTAAACTTAAATGACATCGTACATTTGACTTTATTTTTTCAAAAACGGAAAAATGTGGCGGTTAATTCAAATTGCAAATCAATTTCATATATAACGGCTATAAATTAATGACTTAATCTAATCCTTCACATAAACTTGACAAATGCTGGCTAGTTTTGTTAATTGTTATTATAAGTTTCTGGATTATGTCCACAAACCTACAACCAATGCGGATTTCATGTAGAATACATGAAATCCACCTTGCTACAACCATTGTACCAACAATGCCGCTATAAAAACAAACAAAAGAAGACATTAATTTGACGCTCTATTGAAACATGACTATGTTACAATTATATATTGGTCAATCGATTCAAAATCAAACCTTCTTGATATTAGACTCTTATAGACTAGCACCGCTACCAAAAATTGTACTTTTCATCTAACAAACAAAATCAGATATTTTATGAATATTTATGTATACGGTGAAGTGGACCGCTATAAACAAAATCTTGATTAATCATGTAATGAAGCATTAGTTTTTTGATAAATGAATCTCTTCCTTTCCCACTGTTGCGCGTTGGTTTACAGATATTTTTTTTTTGCATAAATATACATAACATGAGCTGTTTTGTAAATCTGATGTGTGGGGCACAATAATGGGTTGTACTCTTTATTATTATGCTGTCAAACTGACGATGATGATTTCTGGCTCTTACCTTGACATTCAATTCATTCAAAGTAATTCTAATTACCATATCATTTTATGCGTCCACTTTGAACACATCTTTCAAGAGCGTCTTTTGTTATATCTCCGTAGCCCATCAAGTGAACGAGGAACACTTCTATACAAACCAAGTATACTGTTGCGATTGTCATCACACGATGCAAAATAACTTCTAGACTTGCTGCTGGTTGCATGATTTTATTTGTATCTTGAATTGAGACATATATTTAAAGTGTATTTATTAGAGTCATACCAGATTAGAGATTTTAATGATGTCCCAATAATAATGCCGCAAAAACTGTTAGGCAAGACAAAAGCTTCTTCATCTCTACTCATCTTCGACTAATAACTGGGTTGTTCAACATTATCAGCGCACAAAGCCCTAAATGCTTGACAAGTTTTCTTCCTTGCCGTTAAAAAAGGCATACGGGAAGTGGCGATGGCCAGTATAAATTCCTGATAATGGGGTGCTTGCCATTATTATAATATGATAATGGCAAACTGTGCCAATATATGTGTGGGCAGTGGTTAGTTAGGAATTGGGAAGTACTGAAAAAATACATGTAATCAAATTGATTGAATGAATTAAATCTGAAAAAAGGAGATGTCGATTGAAAGAATGGGTGATGGCTGGAATTGATGATGACGTATGCGTAACCGTATCATCGGTGTCGTTTCAGATAAACTTGTAGCGTAGGACGATGCGACAAAATTGCAATAGCTAATGTGTAATAATTTAAGGCAATAACAAAAATGAGTTATTGAGGGGCTATTAGAAACACGAGTATGTCCATGAATTAACAATGGAGAAGATAAACGATGGGATTTTACAGTGAATATTCTAAGCTCATATAAAAGGAACCTCCTCATTGTCCAGAGTCATCATTCAACCTTTTGGAGTTCTACTAGTGAAGCCAAAAGTCTTTGTGTTCTGGATTTTCCTGGAATTTACATTAAAAACAAAAATGAAGACTGCTCTTGTACGTTCAACTTTTAGATCAAACAGTATTTTTAGTATTTTTAGAATGATTTAGTGAATAATCAAAATTTTCTTCAAAAATCTAGGTTGTTCTTGCCTTCGTGGCATGTGCCACTGCACAACGATATGTGGACCCTAAACAAGCTGCGATTTTGAACGAAGCCAGATACTTAAGTTAGACGTGGACAATACAGGTAGAACAAATCACAGAGAATTGAATGAAGCTACTTTCCAGTGGCTGCGAAAACTATGTTAAAGTTTGGTAGTTGAACGTAATGATGGTGTAATATAAAGCCTAACCAATTCTTATCTCCTCCAGCTACCCAGGCCCAGATGGAAAATTGATTACAGTACAATACACTGCGGGCAAGAACGGATTCCAAGTTTCAGGTACAGTTAGATTACTTTTTGAAAATAAAATCATTAATTCATTAATACAATTATTTAATGCTTCAAAATGTCTGTACAGGTGACCACCTTCCTAGAGCCCCTGTTGCCCCACAAGCTCCAGCCCCAGCACCACAATACGCTCCAGCTCCAACCTACAACCAAATCCCACAAGGACCATCCAACTACAACGGAGGAAGCAATGACGATGGACAATACCGTCCAGGTATGACCAGATTTTTAACTTTTAATGATTTTAACGATGATTTTGATTGATTTTGACCGTTTGCAAATTTTTCCGTTAGAAATCTATGAAAATCCCTATGCCTACAAAAATGAGCTTCACACCAACTCTTACCCCAGCCAAACTGGTCCAGTCCACAATCCACAACCTGTCCAGAACTACCATCACAGTGCACCAGTTCAACAACCTTTCCAACAATACACAACGACAACTACCCCTTCTCCAAACCGCTTCTTTCCTCCAGGTTCCCTTAGCTTGAACAGGTACACCTGACGGTTTCCAATATACCTTCAAATCTAACTAAGACTTTAGACTAGAACTCTACTCCAAAGATAATGTTCATGCAGAGTTTTTAGATTATTTTTGTTGTTCTATATTTTAGTTTTAAGGTTTAAGTTAAATATGAGTGGAGGTATGTATTACTGTACCATGAGGTTGAAATGATGCTTTTTATATCTATTTTCTCTTTCTCAATCCCATCTTTTTCTACATTTTTCGATATCTTTCAAAAAAATATTTTTCTGTGTCTTTCTATTTCAATTTCTTCTTTTTTATCTCAAAACCTAAATAAACGATTTTTCTAAAGCTTTTGTATTAATGCGCTTTAATAATTTCACGATTCATCTATTAACTGTGGGGGATTTACCTTATGTAGATGATTTGTCCTTTGTCATCATTCAATATTGTCAG
Organism: Lepidocyrtus cf. nigrosetosus NNG-2020; assembly: GCA_027744615.1. Lineage (NCBI taxonomy): Eukaryota > Metazoa > Arthropoda > Collembola > Entomobryomorpha > Entomobryidae > Lepidocyrtus > Lepidocyrtus cf. nigrosetosus NNG-2020. Next base: position 6,418 of record JAHZNK010000755.1, on the reverse strand, counting down.
CAGCGTCACGAATCACGAGTACGACAATGAATCCAATTAGCAATACCAACTTGCTTCAATAAAGCATAAAGCAACTTGCTTTAAAATATTTTGTTTTGATCAAAACGAATAATATAGCAAATTCATTGAAGGAGAACAGTTGACAGTTTTAGTAATATATTTAAAGATGCAAAGTTTAGTGTGCCTTTTTTACAACATCAAATGACGGCCGTTTTTGGCTGCAATGCTGTCTGGTGATTTGAATTAAAATTTATGAATGAATTTTTGAAAATGGGATACGATTGCGCTCACTATGCACGTTGCTGCTAATAAGCAAATTTTTGCAAGGATTTACGTTACATTACATACCTAAATTATTTTTACGCTCAATGAATTCAAAATATTAAGTTTATTACGATAGCTTGCAATTGCAGTAAGCAGTTTTTCTTGCAAATGCTCGTCATCTTTTTTCAAAACTGACTCTGCATGAGTTTAACTATGAATAGTAGATTATAACCACTTATTCATCTTTCCGGCGCATAAAACTGCAACCTTTCATGTTGAAATTTTTAAAACTTACAAAACATACTTGAATATAACTTTGCAGATTATCTTGAATCTTAATTGTATATTCCTACATTTTTTATCATTGCAAACTTTAAAATAGAGTACGCAACAATGCAACCAAGCAAGGTAACCTGTTTCCGCCTATTTTTATTCATTGAGAGATTAATTTGAGACTGATCGTGATCATTTCATTCATCTAAGCATGGATCTTTTTGGTGGGTTTAAAATGTCTGCAATGCACAAAGGAAGAAATAAAACATTAGAATTTGTACCGAAGGACAAATTCATATTAGATTACCCTTAAATATCCGCTAGCAAACCCAAATCTTCCTCATCAGAAAGGATATTTTGCATTAAAATTCTTGAAAACTTTCATTCTGTATAAAATTAATTTTCTTCTTTTGACAGGAAAACAAATCAGGGAATCCATTGACGAAGCGAGGTGCAAAAAAGACTTCAAAACTTTGGACTTGAAAATTCTTGATGATGCACACAAAACTAAAACGTTGTTGGAGGGCTAGATTCCACCTCGGCTTGGGATGCAACAAGTAAATTAAATATTAAATCGAAAATGTATGACAACTGCCGACTGGCTTTTAAACTTATACGAGCTGAAATCAAGAATCGGTATTATTTTATTGTCAAACTTTCGTAGATTTTGGATGGAATTGGAGCTTGTGCCTCGCCAGTCGCTTATTATTTTCTGTTTCTAGGTACAGCACTTAAACTTTCTTTTGGACCTATTATTCTAGGATTTATGCTCCAGTTGCTGAAATTGCATGCCATTTTGCCAACTGAAGACGGAAAAATAGTACTAGGGGAGGCTAGCGGTTCTATTAAAGCAATTTCCTTTAGAGCTCATAGTTAGACTATAAAACTGTTATATAGATTCATGTTTTTTTTGCTAATTAAAGCTTTTACTTTTAATGAAAATGAACACGCGCAAATTAACAAGAATCAAATGTGACATGCAAATAATTTTGAAACTACGCCATATAATTGTATATTATATTGTACGTATTTTAAATTCATTGAAACAAAAAGTCGGATGATATTTAAAAAAACATCAAAATTTGTTCAGTCAGAACTTGCGAATTAATTAATTACTATTCAGTCAGGTTTGAACGCATGCAAAACCTAAACCAATTATCCATTTGTATTCCTGGAAAGAATTTGTAATGTAGGTCATCCCTAATTTACATTTAAATAAACACCTAGATTGTAAACAGTCTGCTGTTATTCCAGTGTCAAAACACCAACAATAATTATTTTATTTTAAGATAAAGTGTTGAGAGAGATGACCGCAGTGTCATGTTCATTTTTCCACATATTCAACCGTCAATATTTTTGTTTTTAACTTTTCAAAAAAAACATAAACTCCACCACTTTTATTTTTTAATCGGAAAAGGTTTAGTATTCGGAGGCACCTAATTTTTGACCCATGATATATCGAATTGATGCAAATTTTCCAACGATTCTCACGGTACTATTCCCATCTTACGCAGACGTTGCATTCGGAAGTTACCAAAGGTCAAAGTTTATATGTTATTAGGCTAGAGTTATATGTTTTTGTAATTTTTATTATGAATTCATACTAAAAGATTCGTTTTAAATTTGATAAGAATGTTTTCTAACCTAACCTAACCTAACCTAACCAAAAACAACCAGAAAAATAAAAATTTTCATTTATAATTTAATACAAACTCAAACCTAATAACATGTAAACTTTGACCTTTTATAACTTCCGAACCCGGGGTCTGCGTAAACTGGGAATAGTACCGTTAGAATCGTTGAAAAATTTGCAACAATTTGATATACATAGGGCAAAAAATTAGGTGCCCCCGAATACTAAACCACAGCCTTTTATTCTTTTCATTAACTCATATCTCAAATGTATAAAAACCGATTCCTTTGAGATCAACCTCATTACCACCTCCCTCCTTCGTTAAAGAGCAGACTATTATACAGTTTTGCAATTCTAGCAAAAATACATTTTGCAACGTTTTTGTAGAATACAACAACGATTCTAAAAATTTTAGGCTGACGCAACCTACAAAACCAACCGTGGCAAGTGTTTAAAGCATTTTCATTTTATTTCTCCAGACACGCTGTGATCGTGCTGAAATACGCAAAGGTACTTTTTCATGTTATAAACATGTCGGGTTTTCTATAAACGCTTAACATAAACACCTCTGAATGCACAAGGATATGAATGTTGAACTTTGTCCAAAGTAAAAATATGAACGCTCATTTCGTGGGATGGAAACACCTAAGACAATCTAATGCGTAATAATTTGGATATAAAATATATACAATGTTTGGCAAGCTTTTTGACTGTTGACTGTGTTTCAACTTGATTCGCTATATTTAAGTGTAATTGAAGTCCTCAAAAAGCCTGACAGCCAAATAAACATTTTTGTAGACAAAAATGTTACAAATTAATATTATGTAGCCACATAACAAATGAATTGAAGCATTGATTACAAACGAAACACAGAACATGAAATTTGATACTGCTTTTGTACGAAACGCATATCATTATGTTTAGCGGCCTGATGGAGGCGGATTGCTGCAAACTTTTAGGTTTGTTTTTGATGTAGGGATACGATATTGTTAAAGAGGAACTAGAGATGGACGAAGATGGCCTTGACAATCGTACATAAATCTGCACTAATTTATGGATTGTATTTTCAGTTCCAAGTAAAATTTGAGTGTTTACGAAATGTATGCAGTTTGCACAGCAGTTCTTGTTGAGGAAGGACCAAAAATTATTGCTTTTAGACTGCGAGAGTTAAGTATTGTCTGTGTAGACTTTTTGTTACAGGATTCAGTAAACTTTCAGCCTTATTTAAAATCCTGCTGATGGTACACGACTTTATACCATATTTGCCAGAAAATTAATGATTATTAGTCGTCTGGTCTGGAAAATAAATATTTTTGTGTTTGGTCATTGGAAAGAAGGAGTATTGAGTACTTGGTTAGCTACTAGTATGTTGACGTGCGAGAGATTTCAACAGCTCATTTTAAAATGAATGAGGAGTTGAAACATTTGATTACGATTTAAAATAGCTTTGAAAATGTATCCTGCATTCTCTTGTTTTCGTATAAATGTAAGAAAATCCTGTTGGAAATGAAATATACATAGAGCTGAAAAAATTAGACTCAAGTCTGACAAACATTCTGCATGATTTTGAGATAAATTTTTGAAAAATGACATTTATGACTTTTAATATAAAACGATCACACAGTTAACAACAATAAGCCTACAGGTGAGTAGGAATGAAAATGTTAATTTTAAGTTGATTGGGTTTATACTTGGAAATTGTTTTGTTAAGTAAGCTTATAACAGCAGGAAGCACATAAATTTATGAAAAAAATTCAATAGGATTTAAAACTGGATGATATCATCGCTGACACATTCAACAATTTTTAAAAACTGCAAATAATAAGTCCTGGTTGTATAAACCTGAATTTTTTATTCACGCATGTAAATAAGATAAAACAATTTATTAAGCTAATAGACCTGTCTCAAACGGAAACCGTTTGAACGTTTTCACATTCTCTGGAGAATAAGGACTGCTTTGGTTAAGCTTTAATTCAATTAGCATCATGACATGTATAATGAACTTTTAGCAACTGATCAATGTAGTAGTAAATAAGCAGCTTTTGCATTTAAAAAATAAAATCATGCCTAGCTGGGGTTCAGCATTTTAAAGATGATTACCCAGTTTACTCAAATATTATTATTAAAATAAATCAAAATCATAACGTTCAAAACTTTATTAAACTTCCATATAACAAAATATTGGCTTAGTCAAGTTTATTATCAACACCTTTTTGAAGTTGAGATTCGGGAGAAATTAGTATTTGCAGAAAATATAAACAAGGTTCAAATAAATAAATCTTTTTTCAAATTTTTAATATAGTTCATGATCTTGCTAATCTAGCTACTTTCAGCATCAAGATATATATGCTAATACCAATATCTGTTGAAGTTATGTACTCAGATTTTTACATAGTATCCTGAAACTTGCATCGACACTTAACTGACACACATCCCATTTCATTTGAATCATTATCACTCATATCATGTCCAGAATTGCTCAATCGTTATATAAATCTTCCTATGAATGGTAATGATAAAAATTTCGTGGAAAACAGCGTCGTTGATCCTCCTGCATGATCCTTTTCATCTTCTTACTAGCCTAAAAAGATTATCAGGGTCATAGGAAGATATATGCCATATGAATGATTTAATTCATTATATAATTATATTTGCTATGCGCTTATTAATACGTCGACATTCAAAATGCAAGTATAGTGAAAGACCTGAGTTATCTGTCTTTGAAACTAATTAAATTAATCTGTTTCGCAATTTTACCATTTCAAAAACACAAGTTGAAAAAGGATTATGATGAATGGCTGCAATTTTAATAAAACGTCAGTCAGGCAGTTGTCATAAAGGATACACTGAAGTACGTCATCAGTGAACATGTTTTATGGCAGATTTTCATTGGTGCATATTAAAATTGTCGCCAAGAATATGGAAGACCTAATAATAATATAATTTGTCATTTTTTCTTTTTGGGTGACTAAACATTAATTAAGCAGTACAGCTTTAGCAATTTCGACTAAACCCATTGTAATTAAATTACATAGACTGTCAAAATAACATGAATTTATTGGAATCGCTTCGGCAATACTAGCTTTACGTAAAATATTAAACCTCTTGTTCGTGCATTTTTCTTTAAACTTTGCCAATGATATAATGCACTAAATATATAAAAATCAATTGTTACACATCCCATGCTTTCTTGTTCAACCTTAACCTTCAACTTTTTTCAAGTAAAATATTGGAGAAATGCTGCTGCTGATGCTTTCAGTGGATGTCAATGGCCATCACGGTGAAGATAAAAATGCACTCATAATGACTTTACACATGAATAGTTAGAAAGTTAAAAAAGCGTTTTAACAAGTTCAACTTCAAGCTAAACGTGTGTAATTAGACTGATAGTAATTGTCGTTATTACGACTACATAATATACTTGAAAATTATCATACTTAATATGTACTCACTATTTTAGTATAGTACAAATACATCGTATAATGTTTCATGAACTTTAAGCGCATTGATCGTACTATGGGTAAATATTTGTTTTATTTTTTCAGATGATAAACAGTTCATCGTTATGTTCTACCCAGCTCTAAGAAAGGGTGAACTATTCATTGCCTTCTGGAGTTCCATTAAGATTTTTTAATTTATCTAATCTGGTTGACGACGATGAAACCGCATCAAATATGGAGAACACGCTACGTTTATGTATAACTCAATTAGAATCCTGCAAAACCCAAAGATAATGGAAAGGATATTAGCATCTGAATTTTATTCCAATTACAAGTTATAAATTCTTACCACAATGTTGTTTCGGAAGCACAATCTAACGAATCTCCTTCATTTAATTATGATAATATCCGGACTAGTGGCTCATGTCACTTCGAAAAAATGCCTGGAAAACGTCAAAGGTAAGATACTTTAAACCATTAACCTGAAACTTCCAGTATTCCAGTTACTACTTTGTACACAAGAATATGCGTAGTTACAATATGCTTGTCCACATTCAGTAAACAAACAATAAATTTTCAAAACAAAACGGATCCTCTTCTTTTCCTATTTGTAGATTTCAAAATGTCAACAACCTTGGCTGTGTTCTTTTCGCAACTCAAATTCCGTTAACTCTATAATCTTTGTTCTTTTATTCATTCCATTCATGCAGTAATTTGATCTAAAGTTTACTGAATTTCTTATTGCGCCTAATTTCTAAAAACGATACTTTCACATGCTATTAGAATATCATCTTTAAAAGATTATCTT
>JAHZNK010000754.1:0-16267 GCA_027744615.1 Lepidocyrtus cf. nigrosetosus NNG-2020 | reverse complement strand
TAGTAAGGTACAGATGTAGAAAAAGTAGTTGTGTGAGGATGGTGATTGTGGTGGTGGGCTTTGTTGGTCACTTTCAAAGTCAAAAGTTTCATTGATCTAGCCAAAACTGGCTCCGTTGATCCCCATAGTAATAAATACATTTATATCTAGACCTTACACGCTCTCTTCTTCTCTTTTCGTAAAGCCCAGCTAAAGTAGAGCAGAGTTTGGAAGAAAATAAGCCGGTCTATAGAAATGACATTGTTCCTTCTATTGCCACAGCAGCTGCAAACCGTTCCGAACTTTTTTTTATCTTTTTTCTTTTCAAGCTTTACCGACGACCTGTTCCAATTTCTTGAAGAATGCGAGAAAATGGAAATGGAGAGGGACTGGCGTAGTTTAATATTGGATTTTGTGTATGCCATACAAGGAAATAAATAACGTGAATGAGCAACTGTTCCAAATCCTTGTTTGTCATAAAAGCTACCACCCAGAGGCGGTGGAAAACGAGGAATTTTTCAGATTTCCTTGCTACTGCTGTGGCTACCCCGTGTTTTCTTTGTAGGCAACTTACTTTTCTGCCAGCTTGACAGTTTTAACCGTTCAAAAAGTATTTAATGGTAGATTAGCCTGTAATCTATTAAGAATTTTTGGAAAACAGCAGCAGCCGCAAGACCGACACATTTTGCTTACATTAGATAACTGGAAAAGTTATAATTGCCGTATTTAGCGGAAAATCGTCACTGGTGACGTTGTTGATTCAAGGATTAGCCGAGAATGTTTTCCCAAGGTTGCTGTTCAAACAGTTTGACAAAGTGCTGCATCAAACACAAAATTTTTTATAATAAGATCACCAACAGAGTAGAAAAAAGCTTTAAAAGCTGATAAAAGCAAACAAATTCACGGTCCCCAGACATTTCTTTTTTTATGGAAAAATTAAGGTACGTATTTTTTTGTTGCCTTTTTTATTAAAAATTCCCAACTACATAGGGCTTTTATTACCGCAATTTTTTGCACATAATAGCCAAACTATAAATTCATGTTTACGTATTTTTTTTGCATGAAAATGCAAAACCAAGTGACCTACTGCGACAATAAATACCGTTTGTAGCTTGCGCTATTACAATCCCAAAATATTAGGAAGTGCTTTTAAAATCCCTTTGGTTCATAATAGCTCGGTAATACCGCAATTTGCAGAAAAAATATTGTCACCTTACTTTACCGTTTTCTTTATTGTTGTAAACATAAAAGAGATACAAAATGAATATTTACAACAATAATTGTACTTCTCCTTCAATCAATTCAATTGCACGAAGAAATTTCATGCGAGGAGGTTAAAAAAACACAATAAAAAACGGTACAAATGCATGCATATTAAAATACTCGATAACCACAGCAATAAACCTTCATCGCGAAATGATGTTATGATGGTGCGATATTGTTAATTTTGCCAACAGCCTTATAAAAAACATGCCACACACATACTCATGTACTCATTAAACTCAAAAATATTTATTTTGATCCGTCAATGAAGATGACACCAATCCCTTTGACTGACACTTGTATTGGCACAACCTCCTCACACAAAACCTACGCAAATGAATAAACGGACGATAATGGTTCAGCTTCATCAATCAATAAAAGTTTTGCGATAAAAAGTAACGGCTTTTGACGCGACGGGATAAAAAGGAACTTCCTATTCCTTCCAGACCAAAAAGTATTTTTTAATCTAAACTATGTCATGACATATATCCCGTGATCTTTATGGAATCAATAGGATGATGTATGAGTAGGGAAACGTCTTTATTTCATTGACTCTCAAAATAGAAATTGCATTCCATTGCATAAGTACAGTGGTAGGAAGGACCAAGGAATTTCTCATCTTACAAACCTTACAAAATACGAGAAGGTAATGCGGTGGTGGCTGTGCGCTATGATATCATCTATCCCACTTTTTTCCTTGAATTTAAGAAAAAGGGAACAGTGCATACTGCAAAGCAATCTAAGCAACATTGTTTATCATACACAACGTGGCCAATTTCAGATATGATAATAAAAAAATGAATAAAAACTGCGCTTCTTTTTTCCCTACTCTAAATTCTGTGAGGGTATCTCCACTTTTTATTTATACTGAGGGATTTGCTACTATTTTTTACAAGTAAATTTCACAATGCGGGGAAAAATTGGTACAACGGAAACTTTAGAGAATTTGTGTTGAATTTTAATGTACGAAAATAAATGTCACAAGTATTTTTACTCAGGTCAATAAGATTCATGTTAGTACCGGCATTTTATAGTGGAATCTAAGCACTAGCAAGTTTCAGGTATTTCAAAAAATACAAAATATTTTAATTTCTTTATATAAACCTCAATTAAGCGCAGATATTGAGAATGCTCTACATGCTTTCTTAATAGCGTTTTTACAGGGAATTCATCGATTTTGAAAGATGAAGCAGATAATAGCAAGCCCATGTAGGTTAATGTAAAAAGATAAGTTTTTTTAAGATCTATCAATCACTTGTTTCTATCTTTTACCCTTTGATCCGTGAAAGAACCGTAAAATTATGAGGGAATGCACGAAGATGCTTTTGATAATGAATTTTCGCTTCCCATTAACACCACAACAGCGTGGCAGCCACGATAATAATAATAATTTAATGCTGCAACTTTTTCGCGAAAATACCTACACGGAAGAATCTGTAATGGAATGGGACTTGCATAAAAAAGTGCATTGATCCAATGTTAGCTTTTTCTATATTGTTTTTAAAAATAAAAATTCTTCAACAACAAAATGCTCTTAAGAATGATTATCACCTGAGAAGAACTCTGGTATTCTTAGGGGAATTAACAAGTAGAAAAAAAGTGAATGGTTTGGATAAAAAGGACTTTTGTATTCGCTATGAGCAAACAAGACGTGACAACACTTCTCCGTATCTCTTTTTTTTCGCTTGTTTTTCCTGCATAATTCCTGTTTAGAGAAACCGAAAATGGTAAAAACAAAAAAGGGGATTGTTTTCTTAAAGGGTGAAAAAATGGTTTACCCTCTCCTAATCTTTCTTCTCCACTGAACAATCTTGACAATGACTCATTGCACAAGTTTTTAATCATCGTAAAAGAAAAAAAACTAACTGTACTATCAACCAAGATAAATAAACATTTAAACTTGCAAAAAATGCAAAACAACAAAATTTATTGACGGTTTAAAATGCAAATAAAAACCAGAGATACATTAGCATAATATTGCTAGACTGAATACAAGATCAGCTTAAAAATCGAGGAATTTTTAGGGCAAACACGGATAATAAATAATACTATCTCGGTTTTCTTCTATTCTTTCGCTAATTAGTCGGATTACAGCAATTTCTACGATTTTATCAGCAAAACCAGCAATTCTTCTGTCATCAACTGTCATTATAAAAAATATCGGTTAATCATCATCACCAGCGGAGAATTGTAACACTACTTTCAATTAAGCAGTTGAATGGTGAAGAGAAAAATGTTTAAATCTCAACCTTCTACCCTTAATCCATGTCATTCATCATCATTTCAAAGGAAACATAATTTTCGTCATGGTAGTCATTATTAATTTGCAACCATATCTTGCAGAAGCATCAGACTTGTTTTACTCTGTAATTCAAGCAGTTGTATGAGAAGTAGGATTTGCTGTGGCTGATGAAGATAATAACGCCGAGGATGATTCAGTTTCCGAATTTTCTCTGCTTAATCATCGTCTTCACGTGCAAAACTACTTATGAGGTTGCAACAAGATGAGATGATGACAAGACCAGTTAAACAAACTGTGCTCATAATGCATAAAATTAATAGCTTTTTTCTTGCAGCTGCATAAAAACTACAGGGCTCAACATGAAAAAATAAGGAAATCATCTCTAGTTAGTTAAACAACTTGAAAATACGTTTTTTAGAGGACAATCCGAAGTTTTAAACTGATAAAATCCGAGCATCCTGTAGGAAGTCTTTCTCCCACCCAACATTTTTTTGTATTGTTGCGGGTGGTGATGATTCTCACAAATAAAAGCTAATAAGGATATTATTATGACTCCACCATCATCATTTGTTGCAAAACAGAATAGAATCACGAAAAAAGTTATTATCTTTGTTGGTTTTTCAAGATCATGTAGGAGAAAACCTTTTATTAGCTGGGAAAGAATGCAGAATAAAAAAACTGCACGTTGTAATAATAAAAGCTCGTAAAAAGAAGATTGCAAAATGACTTGATTTGATTAAGAGGCGTCGTTACGTTTTTGAATTATCTCTTTGTTTATTAGAAAATCGAAAAAACTGCGGTGGATTAAATGCAATAATTCAATAGTAATCACAGAGTGCTGCCGTCCCAGCTTATCTTTTTTTTATCTTTTTTAAAACACATTGTTTGCACTCATTACTATGATTATTATAATTTATAACGCAATAACAATGTAATAATCTTCTCTGGATTTAAATTACAAGGAAAAAATGAGTTTAATAGAATTTTTAGTATGAAAAACCAATACATTGTATTTTTACTACGGTAGCTTCGAGATTGATGAATTTAGTTAACAATTTTGTAAGCTGAGTCTACATGTTTAAAAATAAGGTTGTGTAAAGCAAGAAAGAGTTAACATGAGATTCGCAAGTTGAATATTAAGTTTCAAAAAGAAAAAGCAAATGTCAATAGTTTTTAAAGGTACGAAATAAAGTTGAGTGGTAAAAATGTAACCGTGGCTAATAAAAAAATAGCTAACAAGAAAATGCATTAAGTTTCACATTTTGTAGTTAGTGCGCAAGCAAACACTTAAAACGCTGCTTCTGTGCTGATGATTACGAAAATGAAGTAATGACTAAGGAAGATTTGGCTGGTAATCAAATAAACCCCCTATTTTATAAATTTTCACACAGTTTTTACTAGATTATGTTTTGGGATGATGAAGAGAGCGAAAATGTATTGCAAATTGGCATGCTGTTATTACTATGTTTGTTGTTAGCAACACCGTTCATTTTTACAAAGATAATACGATGGGAACAATTTTTTGTTGCTTTTAAAAAAGGAAGTTTTTAAAAGCATTCTCATGAATAGGGTAATGTACGAAAGTCTAATTTTCAGACAAAGAATATAGACAGCTAATAAGTTTCAAGACAATTTTCTTTTATTGAACTTTGTGCCATTTGCACTTGCAGTTTTTACTTGGCAAACTCCACTCGGCTGTGAGCGTCGTCGTGAGCTGATTTCAAAAATTACGAATGGACAGGTGGTGGATCGTGGGTGGATACTTTTCGTGAGGGAGATGCCAATTTAAAAAATATTGTATAAATTTGTTCTTAAATTAAAAATTGTTTAACGAAGCAAACTATAGTTCTGCAATACTTGATAATATCCGGATTGTTATCTTCACTTGTTAGCAAGTTAGCAAGTTTTTTTTTACTAGAATACAGAAAAGTGTCATTCAATGTTGAATATTTTTTCTAAGCTAACAATAGAACACGATGAATAACTTATTTGCATTTCAATGACCACCTTTGTGATTAATGTACTTTGCTAAACTAGTAATTAATTTGATTTTTCTGCAATAAATGGATTATTGTGACAGGGGAAGAGCGCTACTGCAATTTCATTCTCAATTCATATTCACCTTCTCTCTAGAGACAAAAACTTCTTTTTCTTTTTTAATTACGTTTGTTGCAGAAATTCAAGGATCAGAGGAAAGCCAAAAGAGTTATTGGCGGCAGTCTAAGGGAATTCCTTCCGGTTTGTGGGCGTCAGTACAAAAAAAACTTTCTACAAGTTTTCAAATATTTTCCCATGATCAAACTTGTTTAGATTCTTGTCCATTGAAACAAAAGAAGTTTCTAGGTAAAATAGGTAAATGAACAATCTTTAAAGAAATCTTAGAACAAAAAACTCTGTTATCTTAGTTTTTTTATGGAAATGAATGAAAACAATTGTTTTTATACAGTTTTAATAAGGAGATTCACAATTATTTATTCAAAGTTGTTTTTTTTCTCCTCCCCCGTGTTATAAATGGGTTTATGGGTTAAACAATTATTGTAGAGGCCACTCTTCTCAGAAAATTCAAGATTGCTTCATTGTCTTCAAAGCTAATGATAAGTATGAAGAGGAGGATGATGACAAATGATTATAATTTGACACTGACATTTCGCCTTAATTTCCTCTTTAAATAACTCAAATTGCCGTCAAAGCTCGTTTTTTAATGATATCAACTTTTTTATAATGACATTTTCTGATCAAATCATCATTTATTAATAGTTAACGTCTTACAAGCTTGCGCTATGTCTTTTTACTTCCTTTTGCGATACATTTCAAGCATGTATTAGAAAGCAGAGTGTGGGTACCCTCGCTCTGTTTAAAAAACATTTAAAATATTGAATAAGAATGACAAGGTTTTCTCAACAAGCTTGAAAGAGAATCTACGCATTTAGAACAATATTTTGTGCACGACTAACTTTCATTTTAAAAACAATAAAATAAACGATGAATGCTATGAATGGTGCTTTTGAAATTGTTACGGTGTGATTCTGTGTAGGTGGCCGTGTTTTTTCTACTCCAAACAAGCAAGTTTCCATTTGTGATTTTTTTCTTTGTTGATTTATGTAACGAAAATATACCCTTTCACAAAAAATATCATCTCATTAGTAACAGTCAACTAAAAAAAGACAGAAAACAGGAGTGATTTAGAAAAAAGAGAAACTTTTTTACAAGTTGTCTGCCACTTTGCTGACTTGTTCATGCCCCTGTCAACGAAATAAGGTTTTAATTTCAAATATTAGTCTTCCTGTCAATATTTAACTTTGAAGGAACAGTAGCTGCATGTGCAAATAGATAATAACCAAAATGTTATTTTATGTTCCTTTTAATTTTTAAACTTTGATGAAAATGAATCTACACAAAAGTTGTTAATTAGTTCAACTTATCTGGAAACACGTCTGATGAAAGATGGGGTTTGGTTCCACAGAGGATTTCTCTACAGATTCTACATTCATTTAATTTCACGTATTCCTCCTAAACATTGTAGAATAGGGCTTTATTATAGTTTTTTTAAAAAGTTCAAGCTCGGTTTGTTTTGGTAACTCACCCCCCCAACTTGAGTGACACTTGAGTAAAAGGATTCAGTTATGTAATAATTTATATTCTCGTATCAGCTTGTTCCACGAAACTTTTCCAGTGATAACAACTGAGAGTAGGAGAAAAGAATGCATAAATCATGTGTGTGTATGAGCACCTCCTTCACTTATCATTTGACTTTGAATATTCTTATTTTTTATCATAGATTTCATCCATCCACTAGTACTACAGATTATATAACATTCTGCTGTGTTTATATGTAAATACTGAGGAAAACTTTTGTTATTCTATTTCATCCTGTATTTTGCTACTAGTGCAGTGTTTTTCCATAGTCATAATCTGAAATGGCTGACAGTTCACAGCGACCAAGCCCAAAAGAGACGTAGACATAAAGTGCTTACATTAGTATCATTTTTTGCATAATTTGACACTTGCCATAAGCATAATAAGCTTGCGAAATACAGCAAAACAGAGCCAAAACGGTTTTAAAGCAGCGTCATCATTCCCCAGCATTTCATGTGTGATCCCCAAGTAAATACCTTTTAAAAGATTTAATTCAAGAGATGAGGCGACAACCTTTTAAAACATCATTTCCTCTTCAGTAACGTCGCATCATCGTTTAAAAGCTAAATTTTGTGTTTATTGTTGTGATTTAAAGTTTATGATGACACTATGACGCGTGCACAAACAAAAAAGATAAAGCCTTGCCTAATCCTACTCTTATCCAAATGGAAAATAAAATGGCTTAAAGGGCCACGGCAACGGTTTTTGAAGCCTTAAAAGTTGCTTTTTTTTCTAAAACTTACCTGTACTTAACACCACCAGCGGCTCCACTCCCACTGCTGGGAGACCCTGTTTGTGCAGATTTTGCTGGACTGGGGATCGAGAGAACTGTGGTGCGCCCTTTGTCACTCATTTTCTTTTTAATAAAGTTTTTAAAACACTTTTCTAATTTAGTTCGAGGTCGAAATGTACAACGATGAGAAAGCTATTTAAAAACGGATTAACATCTACACTTTGCAAATTTACTTATAAAATTAATTTAATTAAATTGTTTGGCTTATTTTCCTTTTTCAAACAAAAGTTTTTACAATTTACTCACAAAGGAAACTCTTCAAAGAAAATTGTTTTAATTGTAAAGATTACAAAGTTTGACAGAGTTAAATACTAGAATTGCATAACTTTGTATTTATTTTAGACTCAAGGTTAGGCTTAAACATTTATATACACAACTCTATATTTCTAGTGTTTCAAAAACATTTCGTAACTAAAAGAAATCGCACATTAATTTTGAACCTGGATTAGGTATTTTTAGTTTCCAGTTGATCCCTTTTTTCAAAACACTCTGGGCCAAATGGATCATTTCACGCGATCTTTACATAAGTCTCGATCTCTCGCTTAAAACAATATTTTTGCTATTTTTTGCTACTATCCCCTGTCCAAACTGGAATTCTTTGTTATTCTCTCGATATTGAGTATTCTTTCACCGTTTCGCCTTCGCCTCCCTGCTGTTTTTTTACGATGGAATACGCAATACGTGTAGTGATGTGAATGCGAAAACAACAAAGGGAATAATTGAGGATTAGATGGAGAAGAAAGCTGCAGAATCTTTTCTATTGAACTGTGTTAAACCCAGTTCTTCACTTTGTAATTTTACAGCCTGCAGCAAAGAGTAAATTAACAATGTTTGGCAATAGTAGGAATTGTTGTTTGGATTGCACAAACGACTAAATTTTATTCCGAAGGAGAGGAAGTACCCGCAATATTTCTACTTCACTTGTCCAAGATAATGTCTTCACAATTTCCATCTTCCGAGAGAACGTTCCGAACAATAGCAAACTTGACAACGATTTTCACATATATTTTACACACACACGGCTATTAATTGGAAAACAAAGGAAATCGTAACGGTCGCAACAATTAACTAAAGAAGACTGTTAAAAGTGTTTTGGCGAGAGAAGGAGAGGAACGTACGTACTCTTCCTTATCGAAACGCACACTGAGCCCAATGTAAATTGTGTGAGGTTGTTAAAACAGTGGAGCAGTCTGATAGTTTCAAGAAAAAAGGATGCTCATCTCAACTTCTATTCTCTCGCCACCAAAATGATCATAACATGATCGCCAATATCATGAAAATTACTCTCTTCAGAGAGCCTTCTTCTCACAACGATCCGCTCCTCACAGTTGTTTAACAAACCCGCTTTATATTTCTTATGCGAATTGAATGACTAATGCACTGGCATATGTCGTCTTTTTTCGCTAAAGGTCTTATTCTTTTTTATCCGAATAATGTTCGTTCAAGTAGTAATGGTGCTTATTCACAAGAGATTGAAGTCACTCGAGTCTATCAGCAAAGCATTTTACTGCGGGCTTATATAATAATGTCTTTCAATGTGATTTTTTTCTGTACACAAAATAAGTCACACGTACTTGCGATAATAATATATAGAGAGAGACAAGGAGACTGAGCGGTGTATTTTTTACGACTTTCCAGTTTTAAAAGCTATTGCACAAGAGACTGTCATACTATTCTTTGGAAAAGTGTGAAAGGCTTTTTTTAACTTATTGCCACATCTATAAACATATACAACGACGAATTCCAGTTTATTCTATGCAAAGTTTGGATTTTCAATGGATTTCTGTCTTGTTTTCCATTTTCTTTCATTGCTAAAGTGCAAAAAGTGTTTGGAAATAATTGATGTCTTGTCTGTCTTAGATTTGCTTATATTTTAGCCAGAGACAACCATATGCAGTTTTTTTCGCTATCCCCCGTTTTCTATTTTGTTTGCTTTTGCTGTTAAAACCAGAGAAGAACACACTTTATCAGTTTTTTTCTTGATGTCACCATTTTCCTTTTTGTATTGGACACATAATAGAGTTTGGCTAAGCTTTTGTGTAATTTTATTTATGTAGGGAAAAGTTTGCCCAGAAGGAGAGAGAAAAAACGCTGGTTAATGTTTCTTCTAATGTTGTAAGGCTTGGAAAAGTGCAATTGGTGTGAGACTCATTTCAGAGGAAAATGGGGGAAAACGCATGTGGTATTTAGATATAAAAGATAAACTGGTTTTTTTACCCATTTGATCTCATTTTCAACACAATGTTTGCATTAGTTTGTTGCATAATGTGGGATAATATATAACGAGTGCACTTATCCTCAATATTATCAAAGTCCAGAGAGAGAGCCAAAGAGCTTGTGTTCTTCTGGTATTGGCTTTGGAGAGGGGTTCTGGTCTAATTTAACCGAGTGATAATGTTGAGCGTTGTTTATTATAGAAAATGCGAAAATGTTTATCTTTGAGATGTATCAGGGCAAAAGTAGGAAAAACACAGAGGATGTTGGTGTTAAAGCACTGAACCTTTTCTAATCCAAACCTCCTTCAAAAATCAGACTTTCCTATCTTTCTCTGTCTTTAGATTTCCAATTTAAAATGAAAAACTTTGCAGCTGTTTTTATATTTACACTGGCGAATTGAGAGCGATAAAAAGAACTTTTTTATAAAGATTTAAGCGCTTTTACACAAAAACTTTTATATACGCAATGGCATTGGTTTAATTTCTAAAATCACACGGAACGTGTCATTGTCAATGTAAAAATAGTTTATAAAACGCACTTTCTTCACATTTTAATTTGTTCAGGGGTTTTATTGTAAGGCTGAAGATAGAAAAGCTGCCAGGAGGAGTGATGATGTTGGTGGAATGTAGCGTAAATATCTTTGACAAGAACGAACACAACAAAGACAAATGAAGAATTCTTTTAATATCAATCGTTTCAATCTCTATGCCGGCTCCTTATCTTCCCGTGGTGGTTGCTTCCTTTGTTTCGAACAACTTTTCAGAGTTTATTTCGCAGAACGTTAAAACAGCTAATTTACGGCTGCATTGCCTTATGTAATATTGAAAATGTTCAGTCGATCATTTCACTCACACATTGCAACGGCAGAGAGACCAAGAAAGAGGGAATCTAATGAATTTGATTGTTTGGAAGAGAAGGGAGGATTACATAGAGAAACCAAAGATAGATACCAGTAAAATAAGACTATATTTTTATTGTTTTTAGTCACCGACCGATGATATAGAATAAGAGCGACGGCCACGCAGTAAAAAAAATCGTGTTGGTAGAATGTTAATATGATTTGGTGCAGTGGAGTGGGTGAGTAATAGAGAGAGGGGATATGCGAGCTACACCAAAAAGGCTCGTACTGCCATGCCAACAATCACAATGAAACTAAACCTCCTTTTAAGAATTACCTCTGCAGAAATAAGGAATTCCGAGTATCGCAGTGAATACGGAGAAGCCCAAGAGTAAAGGACAATGAGTGGAGGATAAAGTTGGTAGGAAAAAATACGGAGCGGCGTTGTTAGAAACGTAGACAAAAGGCAAACAAAATGCGAAGAGTTGTATGAGACGGACGTCGAGACATGGAAGAATTGCATTCTAGAAAAAAATTTCTTCCAGCATTTCCATCAATTTTATTCCCGACTGCTATTTTCTGCTGTTGTTTTGTTATTGCTGCAACAACTTTACTATTATAACTCACTCAATATCATCTACATCCATCTACAACTAAAAAGCCTTTCTTCCCCACTCAAATACAACTTTGTAAAACTACACATGATTATTTTGCCTGCTCTCTCTTATCATATCCCTTTGTGTTTCATTTTTGCTTTTTAACTTCAAAACTCATTCATTTCACTCATTTTTACAAGTTAAAAATTGTTTCAAGGTTATTCTTTAATTTTCTAATGCAATATTTTAAATTAAGCTATAAATTCAAAGAATGAGATGATGTTCGCAGAATGGTTAAACATAAACAAAAACTAATGTTAAAAGTACTTGTGCAGACAGACATTTTCTTCAATTTATTTCTATTATGGTTTCTCAACCTTCATTAATTAAGAGATTTAACAAATTGAAACAGAGGAAAGATAATCTTGATATATATATTATTTCTGTGGTTTGTCATGCATTACAAAAGCGCGTAAATGTGTAGCTTGTTGTACTTAATAATAAATCGTACTTAAAAATAATTGATACGTTTACACCAGAATTTCAAGTTTACTCCTTGCGTAGAAGAAATAGAAAACCACTGAAAATATGGTTTGAATGAGCTTTTTTTAAAGTGGAAAGCGATGGGCTGTTGGTCTTCTTATTTACCATCATAGTCACAACAACATTGCTATGATTACAGATAGTATTAAGTAAGCGTTACGATGATTTCCTCTTTTTATCCTTGTCTCAAGTCATCATCGTAAAAGTATATTGTGCGAAAATAGAGAATGCGTGAACGCAGTGGTTATTGCCATACGCACATGTTCCTTCCTACTTCAATTTACAAAAAAGACTATCCCTTGTAAGTTTACGCGACACATAATATAAATTCATAATACTCCAATAATACACCATTTTGATACAAAATTGTTGAGTTTTCTAGGGGGAAACGAAAAAAATATCGTTTTTCTCTTCCTAATAATAATTCTATGTGCTTTGAATAAAAAATGAGTTGCTCTTCTACTGCATTTTCCCATCAAACATTTTTCATCCTTTCCTATCAACTTTTCTAATGCAAGTGTAATTTTTCCCTGTGTTGTTTGACATGTATTAGTAAGCCGGGAGACACCTTGGGCCAGTGCATTTCTCCAGAATTCCCCCAAACAGTTGCATATTCAAGTGTATATTCGACTTTCTCATATAAAAATATACGTTTTACTTTTACTCTGCAATTCCTCTCTTACACAATTTTCTACCTTTCTAACTTTTCATTTTGTGAACATTCAAAATTGGGAAGGTCGTAGGTCCAAACAAGTCTTGTTATTTTACCGTTAACATTCCCAAAATCATACACAAGACATGTTTTGGTAATAGAATTGCGAAAAAGGTTGTGACTGGACTGAATGGATGTGAGAAGGAGAGAAAAGAAGCTACATAAAAATTTTATGTGTCCCTGACTATAACTTAAAAGGCGGAATATTAAATTTAGTGAATGAATATTCATATTTAAAAGACCTTTCTCGTCTCTCCATTTCCTGCCAATAATAACCCAGCCCTATTTTTATTTACGCTTTCCCCCAACGAAAAAAATACTAAAGTTGTTATCTAACAAAGAATAAAACTTGCTGTGGATATGTTTACGCGTTTTTAGAAAATATAGCTTAAAATAACTTTCAATATCAGTTTTTTCTACAAAAAATCGTAAAAATCCACTTTGACATAGATAAGCACTGTTTATCATTGTAAAGAAAAGTTGAGATGGGGAAGTGGTGGTGTTTTGCTATGATTTGCTTGTGTACTACCCTTCAATAAAAAGAGATGAGAAATCCATTTTTTATAAAAAGGGAGTGCTTCACACTGGTTTAGTCTCTGAGGTGTAGCAGGTATAGAAAATGTTTAAAAGCTAATTTTTTTTGGGAACAACAACGTGAGGATTTACAAAGGGGTGGAGAATGTAATAAAATTGCAACATTTTTAAAATGCAGTAGTTTCATACCTTGCTAGGAATTAAGCAAGAGTTGTGTTCTCATAAATTACAAAAGTTGGAAGATAATCCATTGAAAAAGGAGAGGAAGTGGCGGACATGAAAAGAAAGTGCACAAGTTATTGAAAGAAAGAACCGGACGTGTCAGACCTTTTCAAAAACCATTGGACCTTCTTCCACTTGACTGGAAGGTGGAATTGTGTAAAACTTCTAAGACGTCTTCTCTCTCACACATGCAGAAACAAAAAAGCAGTGCAGCAAATACAGAAACAAATTTGATGATGATGATCTAGAAATAAGAAAACATAAGCGAGGGCGTTGTTTGAACAAATTTGAGTTGCAATAGCAATCCAAATTTTTCTTTTACAAAAGGAAATGGGATTTTGCCTTTTGTTCTACTTTTTTAATAGAATTTTTTTTGCAATACATCCGATACTCGAAATGGATAGCGAACATTGAACATAAACAAATGAAACTTTTGTGTTTTGGCAGTTTTACGAAGGTTTGAGAAAAAAGCATCGCTTCAGGATCTGCTTTAGAAGATGTATTACATTACGTAGATGACTTTTTCATCCGATTCTGCTTTTTTGAACAGAAAAAAGTAATGAAAATCGAAAGTTTTTAAGGAATGCTCCATAAAGATTTTGCTTTGGTGGAGGAAACGATGGATTGTAAAAATTCAAAAAGAGTGATGGGTACCTACAGAAAACTACCTCAGGGATATAAATAGAACTGAATGGAAAAGCGAAAAATAACAGATTAATTTCTTGATTTGTTCTGAACACGTAAACAATCTTAGAAGAAAGGCGGTCGTAAATTTATAATGAAAGTCACGATATTCAAGAGTCCTTCTCATTATCGTGTTCAATCTCTACAAAAGAAGTGAAGCCAAGGTTAATGAGTAGAAAATTATTTTCAGTTACTTTCTCAGGGAATAATGGAGTAGACATCTGCATGTGTAATAATCCTGTAATAAACATTTTCGGCATAAATTTAAACCGTAAATCTCCGTTATTGTTTTACGTTGAAAAATGGCTTCCCACCGATTTCTCATTCTTATAAAAAGGAACTTGAGCGTGTGAATTTTCCTAAAAATAATTTGCAACAAATTTATTTTAGGTTCCACAAACATTCGTATCCCACTCATTATTAGGTTTAAATGGTTGCACGCAAATAGCTCGTTTGTGTAGAGTCTTGGGTAAACTACGAAATAGAAAGAGACACGAAGATGTGTACGCATTAAATCAAATGTCTAAACAAAAACTGTTTTTCTACTTTGTTCTGCGTTTCTCCATTTTACAGCCTTCTTTCATTTTAGATGTTGTGCAGTTGTCTTGTGAGAAAAAAGATCATCTTTTAATGAAAAAGACAATCGGAGAAAACAACAGGACAAATAGAAAAGAAGAGCAATTCTCTACCTTTTTGAAAGTAGAAACAAGATTGGATCTCTGCAGGCGCTCAAGCTCTTTCATGAAAAGATTCAAGTTCAATGTTGAAAACGGCTAGAGCGAGGAGCAATTCAATTGAGAACCATTTTCAATGTATCCTAAAAACCTTGATGACTTTTTGTGATAAAAAATCGCGAGAAGCTTCAATGCCTATTTTCTTGCCTTGCAGCAGAAATGAAAAGCATCTGGTTCTAGTTTTTTTGTAAGAATTCCTTCGCAGAAAAAATAAACTCTTTAGGAAAGTGTGGCGGGATGGAGAAGAAAGGGCGTCAAATGAAAGGGAAAAACTCAATTTTATACTTTCCACATTACTTTAACATTGCAACATTACATGGATCATTATCCTGCCATTTGTTTACATGAGCAACTGCCAACAACCGATGAAAAATCTTGTTCTGGATGGATTCTCAAATGTTGAATTCGATGATGGCATTATTATACTATTCCCACTAGTGGCGTTACTACAACTCTCTCTGTATCTCCAGTGCAAAGTTGGAATGGCTGACATCATAAAACTTGAAAGAGAATTAAATGAGCGACAAAAAGATTAAACTTTAAGAAAAAAACGTGCCACCACACGACCATATGTAGTACATTTCTTTAAAAAGAACAAATTATACGAACATTGAAAAGTTTTTTGCTGGAAGCTGTAAAATTTTTAACTGGTGTAATTTGTTTCATTTTTTTAGAAAACTCGTAATTAGCAGAATTGCGAAGATGTTGCTTTTTTAATTAAGAGAATTTCTAAAGTTTTTTGATTAGGTTGGAGACGCAATGAATGCACGTTTTTAAAATGGATTCTGGCTTTTAATTGCGGGATTTTTAAGAAATTCTATTTTTGTAGATTTTTTGGACATGGAATTGCAGCTGTTGAGGAAGGAAATAATGAATGTCAGCAAATGGCGATAAGTTCAAACTTCAAAACACATCGAATCAGATTTTAACGTCAAAAATGCTTCCTGTCCAGTGGTTGTAGGGGATTTAAAAGTCGGTGAGCATTTAAGTGAAAAAAAATTCTTGACAGTTACTAAAAATTCTTTCCGGTTACTTCCTCCTTCATAGTCAGCATTTACACTAGAATTACACTCCTCAACGGCCATTACCCAAGTCCATTCAACGAAGTAAGACTTGCCCAGTAAGGAAGTAATACAAAAGGTTTTCTGCTTCACTTGCTTATTACTAGATTGAAAATCTAGTTATGAAAAGGGTTTGATTGTCTGTCTGTCTGTCTGTCTGTCTGTCCGTCCGTCTCCGCGATAACTCAAAAAGGCCTTAATAGATTGCAACCA
>JAHZNK010000752.1:0-22211 GCA_027744615.1 Lepidocyrtus cf. nigrosetosus NNG-2020 | reverse complement strand
AGTCGTTCTCGGATACAAGATGACAGACAGATGGATGTGGCGGATGGGAGAAAGGAAATGAAGAAGGAAAGGTTAGCAGCATTGTTACATTGACGCTAACTGTACATAGTAGCTTTTTCTAATAGGCGGATAACTACACGCACTTTTACTTTCAACAAATAATGTTGTTGTACATTAAGATCCGCTCTAAAATTCTTACAGGAATGAGTTGAAAGATGCTCCAAGCTGTAGCAAGAAAGAAGCAGATTGAATCCAAGCCTACAAAAGTTTCCCTTTCAGTTTTTACTCGTTACTCTAATGACATACATGAACTGTGTGGAAGTAAGTATTTATAAGTATAGCAAAGCTAGTTAGAATTATAAGCTGTTCAATGTATCTCACACTGTAGAAAAAGAAAAAAAAAGAAAAAAAGAGGGGTACTAAAAATGAAGACTCATCAAGAATAAGAGCCTCGTCCATTTCTACACTTTTTGTTGTAAATAAGATGAGGGGGAAAGTCGTAACTTTTTTCCATGAGGAAGAAGAAAAGAAAATTTTGAGAGTGGTGCTGTTGGAATGACCAACAACAGGACAATTATCACTTCCTTTCCCTAAGGGCTTTGTCCCTTCAGTGAGTCATCGAATGAGATTGTGAGTGAGGAACTGTTTCCCTTACTCTTATTAATGGGAAAATGGACAAGTGTAATAGGGAAGGTAATACGGGGAATCGTGAGTGCAATAAAAGAATGAGAATACTTTTTTGCTATCTCATAGAAGACAAGGGAATTTGAAGTTGTTGCGTACTTCATTCACTATACCAACTACTGGACCATAGAGAAAGAGTTTTCCTCTTTCAGGAACAAGAATTGACTTAAGTGGACAACTTATACCGTGACTGCAAGAGAACAATCCTACTTTTAATCATAAGTAGAAAAGGGAAAGCTGTAAAGCAGGAAATAAAAGAGTTGAGTGATGAAGTAGAGACAGAAAGAAAAAATGAAGGCAATATAATAATTCACTAATAATATGAAAGGCTATATTGATAAAAATATAAAAATGTCAACTGTAACAGTTACACTGAACAATAATAATATCTCATCACAACACGAGAGACGGGATTGGGCGCAGTGCAAACTTCCTCTTCTCTCCATGGCGTTGTTATTATTAGCAGCGGTAAATACTATTTTGACGACCAATGCTTGTATCCTGCCAAGTCAAAGACTGGATTTCATTTAACTCTCACAGCTCAGCTATACATTTTCTTTACTTTCTCTTTCACCAATCTTAATTATTTTTGTGTTTACTTGCACTGCTGTTCTCATTGAGCAATGTATCATTTTTAGTAAAAACCTGGCTTGTTTTTTTGTTATAATAAAAGTTTTGTAAATACTGTTTGCTATTTTTTGAAAGTTTTTCTTATGTTATATTCAATTTATGATTAAAAGGAACATCGAATGTGTAAAAGTGTGCTTTCCCTGATATCATATTACTCCATTTTATCAGTATCATTAAGTACGTATCTTGACAATGCATCATGATTAGTGTCATCAAAACGAGTCTATAACAAGCCTCTCTGTCGATTCGGTACAAAATGGTGGGAATATGAGATACATTTCTAGTCTTATTAAAAATGAAAGTTTGAAGTAGACTCTTTATAGAATCTCTTACGAAATAGCCCAACTTTCTCAGCTCTCTTCAGCGTCTCAGAACAATTTTGAGTGCATTTTTATGGGTGGCTGGTTATGCAAATGTGAATTTGACACGTCTTGAAATAATGTTTCGTCATAAAGATGCACGTGCCTTCTAACCAACAACTTCATTTAACAAGTGTGTAGCAAGTTTGAAGCTTTGATCCGTGCTTTAAACAATTTTCTCAACAGAAATGAGAATTTTGGTTACATGACAAATACCAGGTTTAGTAAGATTTTGTTGCCTCTAATACATTTATTACATGTAATTGATTCAAAATGAACCTTGCATTTTGGGAATGCAGTGTACAAAATAAATTAATTTACAACCTTTGCTTAGAAGGGCTTAAAATTATTCACTTTTCATTTGCTTATCAGATTGACTTGGTATCTGAGTTACAGCCACAATAATGTGCTTGGAAGGAGCTCATTTGGATAATGATGATAATGAGCTCTGCTCCTGTCATCAGGCTGATAAGACATCCCCGTCCTCATCGTCTCTTTTCTCTTATAATAGAATGGGTTGAAAGGGACAAAAAGTAATATGCCCTTGCTTACAAATAGCCGTTGTGGAAACATCTCAAGAAATTTTGGTATTCGGTTTCTTCGCTTTAAATTTAAGAAGCTGTCTTCCTTCATTAGAAAATTTGAATTTCAGAGTCCCCACAAGTTATCAAGATAAACGATATCGTAAAAACAAAAGAGAAGGAAGAGATGAAGCATGAATATTGTTGTCGGAGAACAAGACAACTTTAACTCACTTTAACGGCATCATCATCATCTATTCATTTTCCCTCTGTGCATTGGTTATAGAAAAGGAAGGAGATGAAGTCAAAAAGGATCATTAAGCTAAATACAAGCCTTTTTGATGAAGCAATGGCGATACATACAAGAGCCAAGTTGTGCTATTATGCCATTTGCTACTGAGAACCAGTAATGGGAAATAAAATTGATGTTTGCTGTTGGTTGAAGTTGCCTTAAAATCAAGAAAGAATATTGTATAGATTGTTGTTCTTTTTCGCATTCTGCAAGTTTAAAATCAAACAAAGTTTAAAGAGAAAAGAGTCATCGTTTTATTTTGTATTAAAGCAACAGTAGCAATTCTCTGTATTACGTAATAAAATGAATTCAAAGAGGCTGTGTTGTAGGCCGGATTCACGACAAGGATGACTGCACTGATGGGATATATTGCTCCTTTCTTTGTTTAACCAACTCAAGTCATTTTGTTTTTATTCCGTTCATTTTCTTGTCGTGTGTCGTATGTATTTTCATTTACTCTCGCAGATATCCAACAAAACTAATGTCTTAGTTCATTTGTGCAATGCGTTCAACATTCGACATCCTCTTTTTCCCATTTGGTATGCTCTTTTTGATATTCCATTCCTATTTTCCTTTCCATAAAATAAAACTGTCGCATCGCATCACCGCATCAACGAGTTTTTCTTTTTTAATTTGTACGCAGTATTATACAAAGAGTGGAGGTAAAGATGGAGATAGAATATGAATATATGTAGCTGTGACAGTAATGGTGAAAGTAAATGTTAGGGCAGAAAATGAGAATGAATTGCCCCAGCTTGGTTTCATTGCTTATACGAAGCGATTTATTTGGGAAATAAAAACGTGTACATGTGTTTTTATTTCACCGCTACTTTATTGAAAGTTCACTACTATAAAAGGTGATATTATTTTTGTTAAAGAGCCCCAGGGCAATGGGAAATGAGCACGTTTCAATTGCTTGATTATTATGTCAATTCTCCTGTGATGTCAGTGTAAAGTCCATCTATTGTATCATCTTTTGTACTTAATTGCTTTTACTTTTTAACTCCCCAAAACACAAAATACAAATTAGAAATGTAAATGCAGCCGTAATATTTAAAATTACACGTAGTTCACAAAAACATAAAATAGAGAAAGCTTGGTACTGAAAGTTTGAGTTTGACAAGAAATCCATACTCGTTTTCTATACATAAGTTTATAAGTATTGGTAAGCAGAATTTGACACCCTACAGTGTAAATTGGGCTATTTAAACCGTCATATGACTTGATGTGCCATTAGTGATTTCTCTTAATTTAAGTCGACTGTGCATAAACTGTCTTTCTTCTATTTCTTTTGAGTTTACAATAATTGACAAAGTCATACTCATTCTTGGACGTGGTATTTGACCAGTCTATTTTTGAAATGTCAATAATAAAAGTGTCTGTGGGAGAAAGTAGAAAATAGTCACGAACAGTGTATTATACAATCAGCAAAAGTTTCAGTGTATAATATTTCTTATTGGAAATGGATTACAGGCACAAATACTTTTTAGCCGATGACTGCACTTTTGTTAGAGACTATTCGTTATCCATAAGTTAATTATCCGACTGATGAAGCTATATGGTGCTTGTTGAAAAAACTAGCAATATTCGTAGCATTGTATTATGATCGCCCTCATAATTATCGTTGTTTATGGAAAGTAAACCAAGCTTTGCGTGAAGTCAACTGTTATGTAATGTAAAAAGGGAGATTAAACTTGACAAAGTTTTCTTCTTAAAATATAATTTTTGCAGTGGGAAATGACGCAAGCTATTATCAGATCTAAAGTCTTTTGTGAACAGTAATTTTAGAGCAGAAAGTGGGTTGTGTAGTAATTTAAAGGAGAATGTTCTCCTTGAATGTTTTTTTTACTGGAAGAAGATCATGGAAAAAACGTTTGGCTTAAAAATTACTGCAATTTTTAGAACAATTTATTTTTCTAACTGGTGTACTAACGATAATGAGGATAGGCATTAGTAATTCCAGATGCAGATGATAGCGGTAAAAAAATAACAAAACAGAAAACAAAATGTAAAAAGAAGCAAAACTTTCATTCTAATATTTATTTTAGGAGACAAAACAGCACAATCTCATCTTCTTAATTTTATTACTGTAATTAAGAAACAAATAAAAATACAAAAACAAGTTCACGTTAATCATNTAAAAAGAAGCAAAACTTTCATTCTAATATTTATTTTAGGAGACAAAACAGCACAATCTCATCTTCTTAATTTTATTACTGTAATTAAGAAACAAATAAAAATACAAAAACAAGTTCACGTTAATCATCAAAACAAACGTTTAAATGATCTCGTGTCTCTGTTTGTGATAAATACAATATCTTGAAATAATGTAAAAAATCCTAAATGAGAACGTCCTTTCCATAAAGTTTCATCACTTGTCTCCCAAAATAATTAGAAATTTTTTGTATTAACTTTTAAATAGTTTTCAGTTAATGAATAAACGAACACCCTGCACGTGCATTTTCATGGAAGAGTTTTGTATGTACATATTTGGATAATAACTTGGCTTAAGCTGATACAATCTCATGAACGCGCAAGGCACTATGAAAGAATTATATCATTCTGAGGACTAATAGCCAATTAAGGCTTATATAAATCCCTGTGTTTCAGGGTAGCTTAAATGAAGCGATGACTTGATGAGGATTGCATATACGATGAGGATCGTATAGTGCAAAGTAGGTAAACAAGAGTTTTTGGTCCTTTTAGAATTTGGATAAAAGTTGGTTGGCAAGTCGAGCTCGCAGCATTCTGCTATAATATTTTATTTGCCGCTGCTGGAAAGCTTTTAATTAGTTAGGTTTAGGATTCAATATAGGCTAATGCATTAGATGGAACAAGAAAGAGGTGAAAGTCATCCTTTAGAGCAGCTCCCGCTTGCTTTCTTCCTTCCATTTCCTTACTCTTCTTACAATTGTACGAGGAAGCTGTAGAGTAATATTGCTAAAGATGAAGGTTCATAAATTATGGAATTTCATCGAGACAGTCAAGAAAAGGGAATATGCGTTGGTGGCGGTGGTGTTTGGCGAGAAGCTCGCAGCACACAAAACACAAAACGTGTTTGTTAAATGTAACAAGAATCGTCTATCCATTCAACCGAAGCTGGTAGCAGTCTAATTACCGTGTACATGGGACGCAAAGTCTGGTTTTCCTACCTTCTTCTCGGCTGCAATATTCTATACGTACGGGGACTAATAAAAGGAATGAAATTTGGACGTATTCAACATATCGCATTATTTTTACATGTGAAAAGGTGGTTGGATATCATCATATCGTTTAAGTTATTATAGAAAAGGTGGTGGAGCTTGTGTTTTCTGCGAAAATCGGAGGACTATAAATAACGTATGCTCAAAGGAGCCATGTATTATGACATAATTCATTTCATTTATTATTTTACATTGAAATCACCTTCACCATCATCCTTAGTCTCATAATAATAACAACTTACTTGGTGCTCAAAAACTGTTGGCTTTTCTACTATCCATTTTGTATCTATATCTGCATAGTCATTTCACTTAATGCCAGTTACAAAGAAAAATATACCTACCCGCACATTTGCACACTTACATAATACATGAAATGAATATTATGTTAGACGGTGTGTCGGCAAAGCACTAACTCATCCACACTTTTCACTCATTCTGTCAGCCCAGTTTGCGCCCGAGAGTTCGTGACTCTTTCCATTCATCTACTTTCCTTGATGCCGACTTCAGAATAAGTTTTTTCATCGCTGTAAGTATTCCATTCCTATCTCTGATGTTAGCTTT
This sequence comes from Lepidocyrtus cf. nigrosetosus NNG-2020, assembly GCA_027744615.1. Taxonomy (NCBI): domain Eukaryota; kingdom Metazoa; phylum Arthropoda; class Collembola; order Entomobryomorpha; family Entomobryidae; genus Lepidocyrtus; species Lepidocyrtus cf. nigrosetosus NNG-2020. Next base: position 15,961 of record JAHZNK010000752.1, on the reverse strand, counting down.
TATTTTGGTGGAAACCTTTTACCATCACTATCTTGAGCATCACCAAAATTACAATTTGACTCACTTCTTCTCTCGCAAACTGATAAAAAAATGAAAAAGGGGTAGAATGAAATAGTGTGTAAATAAGATGCTAAAAATTGCAAAGCTAAAAAGAAGAAAACTTGACTTTTCGCTTTACTCTTGATTCTTCAACAAAAGCTTGAATGTAAAGCATAAAAGAATAACTCATTCTTTTCCTTTCTTGCTCAATATGCGAAGCGCAAAATTATAGTCAGTGCTGGAGGGAAACTACAACTTTTTTACAGTAGCAGAAAAGTTTGCCCTTTTTAACTTTTTGATTGCTCACTTTCACTCCAGGTTGAATTGAAAGATGCTCTTTCCTTATTACTCTCTTGCTCATTCATTTCTATTCAACTTCAATATTGGAATTGTCTAAAAACTTTTCTCTTTTGGTGTATCTAATAAACTTTCTTGATATTACTTATGTTTCAATGAAACATCTAAACATTTTCCTTTACTTTTCCATCTACCCCTCTTCTAGTTTGTTTGTTTGTTTGTGCACATCTTTTTCATTTCATTCTTTTGTTCTTTGCATATGGAGAAACAGTTTTTAAATTTTTGTTCGCAAACTAATTTCACTTCAATTAATCAAAAGTTCAAATTGAAGTCTGATGGATCGAAAACAGAAGAATAAAAGTATACTAAATCTTATTTTAGATAGCTGCGTCAAACAGATAGATTTATACGTTGGAATGTTTTGCAACATGTGATACCTTCTACTACTTGTTTTAAAATACAAAAACATCTTTCAGAATTACAATTAATAACTTGCAAAGATGAAGAAGGAAAAGATAATTCGATGTGTTCATACATGTCAAATTATACATCCTCAATCATTTCGTTTTATGTAGTCTTTCAAGCTAAACTGTAGACAATGACTCGACTACTTTGTGACTTGAATGTCAACAAAAACTTTCGTGTTTCTAACTTTTATTTTTTCGTCTTGGAATTACGGAATTACTAGGGAAGATGAAGCCATTCTCTTGCGTAGATTTAGACTGATGTGAGAAACGACACAAGTGAAAGTGACGCGTATAGTAGTTCTATTACACTTATACAGTGTTCATGGGAATGTCGATACCTTACTGTTTTTAGATGTCTGGTTCGCGTTATCCTTCAGCAAAAACATGGTCACCAGCTTTTTCACCAACGCTCCTGTCAGCATCCCTCACAGTTAAAAGGTAAACTTCACTGCACTGCAGCTACCTTTCAAGTAAGCGTTCCATCTATTATTGAAGGTTGACAGCATCAGCTCTTAAAAGAAATGTCGTCTACTATAATTCCGTCACTACTTATTGATGCATTCAGATAGATTTTTAGAGGCCACTGTAAAGAAAGCAGAGAAATAACATAAAACTATTTATTTACTAGCAATAATGCAATAAATAATGCAAATCTCATATTACAAAAAATTTCTACTCAATCCTAATCCACAAAGCAAAACAAAAAATCTTTTATAATTCAGTTTCTAAAACGAAAAAACGGATTAAATGACAGCGTCACATAAAGATTAGATTGGGACTAAAAACTAGAGCAAAATATAAATTGTATGTTAAATGTTACTCACAAATTGGGCTGACAATCGCATGCGTGCAAGTGAGCTGACTGATGCCATCATTACCACACTAAAAAAAACTTTCTCTTGCAAAAAGTCTGACTGAAAACAAGCGATACTTAACTATTTATGTATCATAGTGCTAAACCAAATTTCCTTCAAACAAATGAATTTTCATATAAAAACTCGTCTAGTCAGCATAAAGACGATAATTTAATGCTAATTTTGTATTAATTTTTTAAAAAATCATTTTCTCAAGGTATTTATGTAGAAAAGTTTATTTGTAGACCATGTGAGAAGTTTGTTGAAATTCATGCAATATTTCAAATAGTTGTTTGGCTTTAGCCGCAATTTTTCAATCACGTAGACACACATTCAAGTTTGCCAAAATACTTTCTCATCCTATTCACATCTTCAGCAAGAGTAAAGTTTATGAAAGTAAAAAAAAACTTTAAATTCCCAGATGGATATTTTCTAGCATAAAAAAGCTAAAAAAATATTCGCATATCTTTTCTTCGAGTTTGTTCAAAATACGTGCTTTAGCAGCCAATATAAAGCTTTAATCCAGCATGTGCATATATGACGAAGCAGGGCTACAATATATACCGTGAATTGTCCTTTCAAAGATTATTGTCTCTCTTTCTCCTCGTCTTTTTCTGGCTCCATGAAAGGTGAAGCCATTAAAAAGCTTCTACCTTGAAAAAGAGATTTTCTTTAAAAACGGAAGGGATAGTGGTGGTGACGGAAGGAAAAGACTTGATGCAAAAAGGGGCGGAAGGCGCTTCTATTGATTTTGTCATTAAGAATATATATCTTCTGGCTTTTTCAAGAAGAAGTCTCTTAAAATGAGAAAATACATTACTATAAGGGCTAGAAGACATTTTCTTCAATTTTTGAAAAGAATAGCTCGTGATATGATGTGCAATTTATAGAAAAGGATGCATTCTCAACGTAAAAATAAGGTTGTGAAAGTCTATAAGTAGAAGAATGGGGGTCTATAATGGGAAAATGAAGGAATGTGAAATTTCCAATTCCAATATAAGAAAGTACCCAAGGGCACTGAATCAGAAGTAAAGGGTTTATTGGAGTCGGATCTTATGCGTGCAGTGATCACTTTTTTATATAACTGAAGGAATTGGAAAGGGAAGTGGTAAGGGAAAAAGTCCTCCGGAAAATGGATCATTCTAAGAAGAATGTACCTTACCCATGAGCATTATTCTAGTAACTGACTATACCTGACTGAGCATAGTGTAAGGTAAAGTGGGAGCAAGATTACTTTGGTGAAAATCATCAACCAGCCAACTTTCACAATTCAGTTAGCGAAAATCTATCCTATATATTTATTCGGCTGATGATGACCGTGGGAGTTTCAATCAGGAAAAGGAGGATTGAAAGATTGAAAAGTCAATTGGAAATCACAAAATTCTAAAAATATTTTATTGGTTTTATCCCTACATTTGAATTTGTTTTCCACTTTTACGGAGTCGATTGGCGATTCGGATTTTGATTGAAACATCCTAAGTATTCAAGAATACTGAAGAACAATAACAAACAAGTTTTGTGTAGTGTGTACTTACTTTAAGCATCTAAATGATCAACCAAAATGTATTCAGCAGAAATGCTCATTTTGTAAATTACTTTTTATCTAAATGCCTCTTACTTGTTTAAGGAAAGTTATTTCAGAGTCTAGGCGTTCTCCAACACACAACAATCTCCAACCCTAGGATTTCTCCAACCCTCTACAATTTCCAACCCAACATTCTCCAACCCTACCCTTCTCCCACCAGTCCCTTCTCCAACCATATACATTTTCCAACCCAGCTAAGTGCAGAATATTTGGCAAGGTTTTAATCTTTTATAATATCGAGAGTATTGAAATTCACAGATATATCACATGGAATAGTACTTTCCTCTAATGCCCTTTACAAACTCAAGTGGCATTTTGAAGCCGAATAGCTTTCAATATAGAGTGAGACATAAACGATCAACACAAGTACAAAAATATTATTGATACTTTGACTTGATTGCTCTTTGTCAACTCTTACTAAGTAAATAATGTTCAGTATGTAGCATTTTTGCTCAAACTATAATAACAATTTATGTCACGTTAAAAAATGGATGGAAATCATATAAAAAAGGGAATTAATTTAATTCGCTTGCAATATGTTGTGTTAGAATTGCGATAAGGATACTACTAGGAAATATCTCTTTTGATTGGTTTTTATGCTGCAAAGGTTAGCGTAGCATAGGTAAGCATACTATTTCATTCATTAATCTTATCTTAATTCTGTTGGGTTATTGTAGTATAGGATTTTTTGAGAATGCAAAGAAATGGTTTCACAGTAATGCTCATGATGAGTATAATTTTTTATGAAACTAATTAATTTGTCAAATATTCTGCAATTAGCTGGATTGGAAAATGTATATGGTTGGAGAAAGGACGGGTGGGAAATGGGTAAGGTTGGAGAATGTTGGGTTGGAAATTGTATAAGATTGGAGATTGTAGAGGGTTGGAGATAGTCATGTTGGAGAAATCCTAGGGTTGGAGATTGTGTTGTGTTGGAGAACGCCGGCTCCCTTATTTCAAGCTATCTTGGTAAATAAGGTGCATAAATAGCTGCTAACGAACAAAATTTGAATTTTAGCATTTCCTTGTTAGAGCTAACTTAGTTATCTTTCAAAATGAGTAAAGGGGAAGTGCAATAAACGGCTGCAAATCCAGTTTAATCCTTTCCATGCAACTTTTACTTGCCCCCTTTTAGAATAAAGTCAGATTGAAAACAAGAATAACCATCACCCGGAACCTTTTATGTACATAAAAGCTTAAAAACTATTTAATCCTGTATTAAAGCCATTTTGCCTTTGGTGTCATTTCACAATGCAATTTTGACAGAATAAATCCGACCCCTTCTTACTTCATCTGATTTATCAACAACTACTTTACTTCAGCGGTAGCAGCAGTAATTTTAATCTTTTCTTGTGTAACTACTATAAGCTCAACAACCAGTCTTGTTAAGGAGCATTTTCTTTTTCAACTTGTTTTGACAATTAAACTACAAAAGTTTTAAAATTCATAAAATTTATAAAACCTTTGATATGCACTGGTGTATATTTTGTATTGTGCATTACATTCCAATTTATTGCTTTCCTAAGAAAGCAATTTTAAGTTTTTAAAGGTAATTTTTACACCCTTTTCCCATACTGCAGTTTTAGTTTTCTTTTAAAAGTTGTAAATAAAAGCGTACAATTCTTTCTACATAATTTAATTAGACGTTTTCTTCAAAGTTCAAAAAGTAAGGACGGCAGTGCACTTGTTCAAATTCTTTTATGTTCTTTTATCAAAAAATTACTCTGCCTTTCTTCATATTTTACAAAGACATCTTAATGAAATGCTAGATCGGCTTTCTTTAGAAAAACAATATTTACAGAGAAATGCTAAACAGAGGCTGAAAGAACATTGACTGACGGTAAACAATTTTTATCCTTTAATTTTCATTATAAGAATTCCCGAGTGGGCTTGAAAAAATTCAAATCTTCACATTTTTATTACATGTTTTTCAATTAAATTGAGTATAAAAAGATTGCGTAGGTTGAGGAAAAGGGAACCGCTGAATAAATAAGCTGAATCTTGTGTGATATTGGCGGAATTGCATCACTTTCAGGAAGGAAGAATCTTGGGATTACAAAATTTGCTTGTACTTATGTACCCAACTTCTCATGCTAATATCACTCCCTGTTAAATTTCTTCATTCCTGTTTTGTTATGATTTATATAATCTACTTTTCCTGACTGCCTTCATACTAGCTTTTACAGTTATTAAAGGTATACAGACAGTCAGTAAATAAAAATAAAACCTATCATTTTGAAAAGAAATCTTAAAATTAATTTCAAGTTGTAAATGGGAAAGTCATATAGAAGTTATCAAATTGCAAATGGCCATGCATAATGTATCATAAATATTAACTGTTCATTTTGCTATATTAAATAATGGCGAATGATGTAAAAATAAATTTACGGTTGAAATTCTTTGTGAATAACTTAAACATACTTGAATTTTTTCATTTCGCCCTGTCAAGCGTTGCTGGTATGCATTCCAATTCCAATTAACGTGAAGAAGTAAATAAGGCAGGAACTTGTAAATTGCGTTTCCAGTTTCCAGTACTTCAGTTAAAAGCTAAAAAGGCAGCAGTAAAAAAGGTATTTTTAGAAAATGATGCTAGAAAACCGGGAGTGAAAATTGTACGAATGTAAGTGGAATATAACGGCAAATGAAACTATAAACATATTTACTTCAATTTCCTTGAAAATGAAAACGTAAACAGAGACGGCATTATTGCAACATTCAATTGTTGAAGTAACATCATCCAGTACGCAATTAACGGAAAATAAGAGCAAAGTAAAAAAGAAAGCGAACTTTTTTGTATTTCATTCTCTACTTTATTGCTTCAGAGAGGAAAAATTTCAACTTTGCATAATGTTAAGATGGGGTATAAATAAAGATGAAAGGAAAAAGTATAATAACAATTTGAGGAAACAAGCAACTAAGCAAATGCAAAAATGTATTTATGATGCGTAGTGTTTGTAGTGAAGTAAAAAAGGAAATACACTCTTCAACAAATTTTTAAGAAATCTTCATTTCATATCACATCAACATCGTAACCAACCTCTTATTTCATTTTTAACGAGAATAAAGATATGAAAATGAGCTAAAGAAATAGGAAAGGAAAAAAGAAAGAAAGCAAAAATGCGTATGCAAAAGTAAGAAATGGATGGAGGAATAACAGTAAAAGACGCATCATCACCACCATCCTAGTGTAGTAATGTTCTCCTGTTTACGTTTGCATTCCTTTTTATGTACCTGCCTTGTTTAGTAAGCAGAATGTGGCGTCTTTTCTCTCTTTCTCATTTTCTTTATTGCTCCCCGCTTAGATTACATTGCCTTTTTACTTCATCATTTTTGTTCCTGCACTTTTTTATTCTTTTCCTGTCTTTTTTAAAAAAGCTTTATGGCAGCAACAGCTAGGCTATAAGCTGATTGCAAAAAGTCCATTTTATATTCTGACATTTTCCTAATGCAAAAAGGACATAAGTTGGTGAGGACAAGTTGTATTCTCACTTCACTTAACACAACGACCACATCATACAATGTTGGAGCTGAAGCAGCTCTTGGGTTGAAAGGAAAGTGTTTGGAATTTGAGACTAATTCTATGTACAAGTACGAGATGATGCAATGTGTTTTCTCAGTAATTCCCATTCCATGAAGTTGATGACCCTCTTGAGAAGACACAAAAAGTAACAGTGTAACTATAATACCAACCTTATTATTCTTATTTGTCATTTTCTTTTCAAGTTTCTTTTACTAAAGGTACGTAATATGTAAATGTAGTGTGATGCCAGATTATTAAACCGTTTACTCTTCACTTTATGTATAGTGCACAACCAGTCACCTTTGGTATTATCTCTTTACATTCTTGCATTAAACACTTGCCAAGCTATTAAGGAAAGCGACGCTGCCGCTTTGCCACGCTTTAGCATAAAAATGCAACGTAATTTGGATGCGATGATGAGAATGATTGTGGCCTTTAATATTGATGCCATTTTTGGAGTATACCTTTTCCAAACTAGGTTAATTTAACAACTTGAACGCTCAGCTCGCTCATCGTTAGTTTTTATTTTATTGGAAAATCGTCATTTCTTGTGACAGTCTTCAGAACTACTATTTTCATTAGTTGTTTCGCTTGCTCCCATTTGCTACAGCATTCCAAAACACTATTATTTGTTTTCAAAGCCATATGAAAAGGAAAGTTTATAAGATAAAGGGATGAGAAAATTGGAGAAATTCTCAAGGGAAAAAGTAATAATGTATCGTTATACCTGAAAGGAAACGCAAGTTGTTAAGCCAAAACACAGAAGCTTAATGCTGGTTGTAGTAGATAATTCTCGCTTCATTGTTGTTTTACTCGGTTCCACTTTGAGACGCTTTCTGAACAAAAAGAAGCAAAAAATAAAGCTAATAGAAAAATTAGGTTCACTCGTAGTAATATTGGGGTGTAGTAAACAGTGAAATTGTGACACTATTTTACTCTTTCTTGTTGTTGAAATAAAACAAGTCAATTATCAGTATTGGTTTATGTTTTTCTTGCCGAACCTTTTAGGCAATATTTTGTGGAAGGAAGACCTCACAATACTATTTTAGGAGTTTACATCCCCGGAGTATCCATTTCGTCGGGAACTAAAGCAAAAATTCACTCATTGTTCAAGGCTTTCACAAAAATATATTTTTATTTAGTTACAGGCTCATGCCTTTGTTTTCACCTACCCGGAATTTATTGGATTCTCACCAAGACAAAACATGGGTGCTGAGAGAAAAAAAATCATACTTTTTGTGTTAATAAAATACGGTAATTGTTGGAGGGTACTGAACAAGATCTTCCCACATATAGTAGAATCAAGTAAGACGGAAAGTAGTACAACAACAATGGAAAAGTTCAAAGCTGCAGAAAACTGTTTTCATCAAAGACTACTGGATATATAGATAATGGGATTGAATTGGAGCTAGCTTTTTCTTATCCACCTTGAATTTCATCTTAGGTATATCTCTAGATATGCTACTACATGCTAGAAATAGAAAAGACCTAAAGCTGTTACTACTATACCATAGTAGTCATCATCATGAGAGAAGAGTTTAAGGTGAAAATTTTCTTGTTTAAGGTTAAATCCATTGGGAAAAACCAGTACACTGCTTCTCTAATATTTTTAATGTAACAAGTATGAAATAATTTCTAGGTTCCCAAATATCCTAAAATTACTGAACTGATCTCGGTTTAACTGAACGTGGTAAAATTAGAATATTTTTAATAATGTAATTGGAGTTTACATAGCTTCTTCATGCAATGAAAATTCAAAGCAAGGCTGACCAGTTAATGAACTTCTAAAAAAATATTTTTTTACTTTTAATCAATATTCTAGACGTGTTGAACAATATTTTAATGGAAAATACATCGAAAAACAAAGCTGAAACTCAATATTTAAACACACAATGGTAGCACATCAGCATGATTTTACAATATTTGTTGTTTGTGAGTTATGAAATGTTTAGAAATAAATTGCAATCTATCATCCCCACATGCACTCCTCTTTCGTAATTTAACTAAAGCGAACAGGATCAATGTCTAAAATGAATTACGTAGTGGAAGGAAGGAAGTAGTCTGAGAACGGGAGAATGTTCAATTTACCATGCTTTCATGTAAAAATTTCTTTTCACTACTTTCACTAGATTTTCTATTAAAAACTGTACGTAGAATAATAATAATATATCACATAGGCTTCCAGTTTTTCTCTGCAACAAAAGCATTAAAATAAGGTATTGCTTGAATTGAATAGGATCCTCACGGAGGGAGGGAAAAAGCTTCATACATTCTTCCTGTTTTCCGTTGTCAATTCATCTTGTGACAGGAGCAGGAGCAGTCTGTTTTTGATTTCCACGGAAGAGTTTGCTTATATAACTTATTACACGCTTTAACACAGTATATGCATGCATATTTATGCATCAGCGGAAATTTTTCATGTTTTTGAAATAATAAATTGAAAAATGGTCTGGTGTGTATACAAGAGTTTTACTTTTTTAGTTAATGACTCGTTCCATCTTTTGAATGACCTTATGTGAGCTTTATGTATTACCCAAGACGTATTTTCTGAATAACGCAACTCTGGTCAGTTTCCCAGCAAGTCATTTGGCATTGGCATATAAATTTCTGATGACATTTGTAAGTTTTAATATTCTAAAATCGTAGGCAACTAAAGTAAGTGAAAATGCTTAATTGTAGCTTTTACGTTTTTTAATGTTTTGCTTACAAATGTTTTCCTACCTTCCACGTGTTCGTAGTTTGCATTATGTACACATAAAGAGACATTAGAAATTATGCGTAGGTAGCTTCTTCATAGTTTCCATTAGCATACTACTTTATCTTATAAATAATTCCATAAAAATAAAATTGTCAGCGTAAATGTCCCACGCATATTCTTGAAGCTTTTCACCTTTTTAGTATTTGTTTAAATAGGCACACTGTGGTTTCCTTCTGTTTAAAAATTTCAAACTTCTCTTCTTCCTATCTCATCTCTCAAAAAGATATACCTAAGGTACATGAATTATTAAGAGAGCCGGTGCTGGGCTCATCAACCTCTAAATTTTAATTCAAAAACGTTCTGCTCGAGTTTGCTGTAAAACACTAAAGCAAAATAGAAATAGAAGTCAGCATAATTTTAGCATATTATAGTATTGAAATGAGCAGCCCTTTATTTTTTGTCAAACCTGCAGCAGATGATACCCCAAAGATACGACTATCCTTTGTAATCTCACATGAGTAGAAACATGCATACCTATTTCTAACTTTGCACATTGTTTTCCCTCATCCATCCCTTTTCTGTCATTGATTTTGAGAAAAGAAGCTGTCGAACGAAGCGTTCATTCATACGCTCTAGGAACCAAGTAGAAAGGAAGACTTCTACAGGAAATGTTTTCATGGTTGACGTAGCAAATATAGGTTATACATAGTTGGAGTTTATATATTTCACATTCGATTTATTATTTTTCCTCTGAAAGTATTGTATTTGAAAGGCAAAGCAAGGATGATGGCAGTATAGAAATTAGTTTTGTAGAAACAAATTGGTGCACACAAACCTATATAAAACTATATCCACGCCATTCATGAAGAAAAATTCAAAGAGGCAAGAGGAAAAAATAAATTCATAGATCAGCTTTAATGGAGAAGGAGTAGGAAAAGGAAAAAAGAGAAAAGATGTTATAAAAAGAGAAAGTTTCAGAAGGACATATATTTGATTTTAATATGCTTCCAGGTCCCATACTTTCAAGGCATTTAAAATAGTTTATAGATACAATCCAAATAGGTATTCAGAGTAAAACTAATTCTTCTCTTTTCCATGTTTTGTCATCCTCATCCCTTTCGTAGTGTATGTCCCAACCACCGCCATTATCTAACACCATTTATATACCCTGATGGGAAATTCTTATGTCCATATAGTCACAGTCTGTATCCTTTATTCAACGTTTTTTTTTCACTAGCAAGTCAAATATCCACTTGGAAATGTCAAAACCTATACCCATAAATATTCAATAGTTCTTTCTTGCCTCTTTTCTTTGCATTCACTTTCTGCTGCTACTTTCTTCCTTTCAATTTCCTATCGGTATATCCCTCCTTCTTTTCCAGTTAAATCTTTCTCTTTTTACCAGAATAACTTTCATTTGATTACCATCCACCTTCTATTTCCAAAGGGTAATGCGATTCTCGAGGGACTCACAGCTCACTGAAAAAGTTTTGACCTGATTTTCCATCATTTTTTGTTGTTTCATGGAGTGTGAGTTATCTATAAAAATATAGTGAATAACAAATGTTTAAAATAAAATGGAGTGAGTGAAAAGACATAGTTGATCAACAAATCACAATTTTTTTGCATTTATTATTTTAACTGGGAAGCACACACAAGGGCCCTTTATGCTGGCTGTGTGTAAATCAGTGAAAAAGGAAACAGTAGTGGATTGTTTAAACCTTTTTTGCATATCCTATGATGCTGGTTTTAACAGATTTGATGAATACCAAGTGTTTCTGTGATGTTTCCCATTCTCAATGTTGTATTTAAGTTGGTTTACTGTGTACGTTATTCCTGAACTCTTGCAACTATCCTGTTTTGAAGTCTTATAATAATGTTCCTCTTCTCTTCATCCTTCTCCTGTCTCATTTGATTTTGCTCCAGGTGAATAATGCATGGAATTAGTTGATTCACATCCTTTACATATGGGAAGACCGCAGAGAGTACAAGATCTCTAGAGATTTGTCATTGTCTCAAAACATTATAATAATTTACGAACCTTGTTGTGTTTGGTGGTCCACCAATACCACTACAACCACTACTGCTTTCTCTTCAGCAATGTCTCCTGCTCCTTACGTTCAGCAAGATAATTCTCGTTTCCTATTTGGTGCAAAAATCAGCAGAAAGCCGTCTTCCTGTTCTGTTTAACAACGTCCATCTACAAATACATGTTTGTACACTTTCAGGAAAGTGGAATCTTTAAAACTAGCTAGCTAGCTTGAAACGTTCGAAGAGAGAAAGCATAAGTAGACGCTTTGTTCCCGTTGTATTCCTGAACAAATGAAAACGATCAATCTTTTTCAATTTTCAATAACGGAAGAAAAATACAACTTCTATTCAAAATTCAAACGCTATTTACACACATTCCATTTAACAAATAACAATGCCTGTTCAGAGAGTGTATGTTGGAAAAGAATCGTTTATTTATGCAATCAGGATTAAATTGATAACCTGAAAAGCGCAATAAAACAATTTGTGTCTATTGGGAAAAGTTTTAGAAGGATTGGAATTCAAAAAAAGAGGATAGAAAAGCAAAAAAAACTCGTAAATTTTGTATTGCTATGCCATGCTACATGTTTAAATGCCAAAAACAAATAAATGGAACGATTGAATTTTGAATATAAGAATAGTTTATTTATGCAATCAGGATTAAATTGATAACCTGAAAAGCGCAATAAAACAATTTGTGTCTATTGGGAAAAGTTTTAGAAGGATTGGAATTCGAAAAAAGAGGATAGAAAAGCAAAAAACTCGTAAATTTTGTATTGCTACATGCTACATGTTTAAATGCCAAAAACAAATAAATGGAACGATTGAATTTTTCGTTTAAAAATAAGTATCCAATAAAAACGGTTGGTGTATAGTTCATAGTGGATCTCCATATCTATTTGGTTCTTTTGTTCACATAATTTTTCCAAGTACAGTAACAATTGGGCTTCTGGGAGATGGCTATCTTTGCTCGTGCAAGTTGCAACAGTACAATAAAACTTTCTATTAACGTAATTTATACCTAAAAGAGAAAAACCTTCCAATTAGTTCAGTGTGTCCTATAAAGTTTGATCATCCTAGTTGACTTGCTTTATTCTTGATGCAGATCAGTATTTGAATTATTTTCTTTTCGCTCTTTCCTTCCTGTGACAACGAAACTGACACGACTGTGATGTTTGAATTATTCTCCTCTGCTATTAGTAATATGATGATAATGCAAGCCCTTAGATTCGCATATCATCCTTTATTGCCATATCATAACATTAGCATCAATTCCATGATCATTTTTGTCATCTACATCTATTTATCCGAATATTAGGTATAAAGTGAAACGATAGAGTTATCTTTACGAATGGAAATGTGTTTATATGTATTTAAGAATTGATAACAATAATGAGACAAGTGAAAGTCTACAAGAAACTACTTTTCCGAGATAGGTTAGTATTCAAAATGAGAGAAAAAGAGTAAACTGCTCCTTGGAGGAAATTGAGCATGAAAAATAAATTGGGCGATATGGCAAGATTAGCGTTCATAAATCAAAACATTTGCTTTGCTCTCTTCTTCAATTTCCCTCTTTTTTGACTTGATTCCTTCTCACTGCTTTTCCACTTTTCTATACATTTGGTTAAAAAGTAGAAAAAAGTGCCAACTTAGACGGAATCAACTATCACGTTGTTTCATGATAAAGAAGGAGAAAACTTATCTTTTTCCTATTCCTATTCTTTTACGTTCCATTCAACGAAATGCTGCCATCATATCATTATTAACATCAGCCATGTTTTCGCATCTGACTTTTTTATGGTTCCATTCAATGTCAGATTTCCACTTCGTATTTTAACAGAAATGGATGGAAGGAGGAAAAGAACGAAAGAAAAATGTGTTGGATGTTTGAATGTAGTCACGCATGAGGAAATGTGATTAAAAATGAGCTTGCCTTGCTTGCTTTTCATCTTTTTCCTTCTAGTTTTTTTAAAGAGCTCTCTCTTTTATTAAATTTTTCTCTTAACTACAAGTGATAACTGGAAAGGAAAGAGGTTTATGAGAAAAGATAATCAAAAAAGAATATTTTACAGTTTATGCTTCTCTGATAGATAAGTGAAACTGATAAGGATTTTATTTGATTTTCTTTTAAACGAAGGAAATATTACAAAGTAATTTACATGTAGAGTTGAGTCAACTGTATTAAGACGAAAAGATCTTTTTGTTCAGACGTCCTACCTCATTAGCTCCAGCCAAAGAACAATGTGACTGCATTATATATTCTGTTCTCTTATAATATCTCTCTTATAGCTCTACATATAGCTTCATTTTTAACATAAACTATAGAGTAATGAGCCGTTCACTCTCCATTTTAAAGAATTTTAAAATAAACACTGATTGATTTGAAATATAAATGCTCCTTTTTTTAATTTACAGAGGGGCTCGAGGCACCATCATGTACATGAATCTTACAAAGTTGCTGGACCAGAACATAATCATCATTCCTTTATCTCAAGTTCAGGTAAGAAATTTTCATTTTTTGCTCATTTGCATATAATTAACGATGTAGATAATTAACATTGTAATGAATATGCTTTTAAAGAAGAAATCGAAACATGCAAAGGATATTACTGCGGCCATGGTAGAGAGTGTAAATTAAATTCAGAACGAAATCCAGAATGCATTTGTATTCGAGAGTGCAAAGATAAATCAACGCAAGTGTGTGGGTCTGACGGAAAACGTTACAGGTTAGCTCCATTGATTGGAAAATTTGTCAATTTGTAAACGAATTTATTAATGTTTTTTTGCTATTTATCTATATTATTACTTAGGAGTCACTGTGAGCTTCATAGGACATCCTGCCTCATGAATGCCCAAATCACCATTGACCATTCCTTCAGCTCGTGTGTACATAAGAGCAAAAAGTTTCACCATTCGATGCATAAATCTTCTTTATTCCCTTCTTTATCAACTACGAAATCAAAGGCACATCATCACGGTAAGAATATTTGAAACCCAATTTAAAATATATTTTTCATCCATAGGATCAATAAGTTCTGGCTTTTACAAATGAATTTTTACAACTTTCCTGCAAAAGCTTTCAAACACGATATAACCGCGCAATCTAATTTCTGGCAAACTTAATTTAGGAACCTGTATTTTATCCTTTCATATAATTCATGGGAATTAAATCAAAGCTTTTCAAAGCGTAAACGTATATAGGTAGTATATGAATTCGAAATTTACAATATATTCTGTTAGGGCTTGTTAGTTTTTTATATTTTTGCGTTAAATAATTACTAGTCAAATAGTTGAGTGGTTTCTCAGTCAATATAAATATTCATATTCAGTTTAAGTCTTTGTAATTGAATTTTTCATTTTATCAAGGTATGGTAAAGTCAATTTGATTAATAAAAAGCTCTCAGTCAATAATTGACAATAAAAGCGTCTGCAGCAGTAGAAGAGGTCTAACTGCGTAGAACAGAAAAAAATAATTCTGTAAAGTAGAAAGTTATTCTACCGACCCATATTTAAATCTGAGGCGAACAATTTGGAAAAAAGGCATAGGTAGTACAGGGTTGCTAGAAAATTTTTAAAAAACCTTTTGACTAATACAATACATAAAACCCTTTCGTTCTCTTTCTATTCACCTGACTTTTTGTATAAAATTTGAAAAGAATAAAAAAGGATGCTTTTTAGTTTTGCTCAAACTGCGCACTTTCCATTATTCCGTGGCTCCTCACTGCAATATAATATCTTTTATACTCAAAATTTTACGGCAGGAAGGTGGATTACAAACAAAATTTATGCAATCCTCTCACTCCACTCAGGAGGAAGTTTGGGACTAAATATAAATAAATATATACGAAGGTAGCTGGAAGATAGATGGGAGAATTGAGAGTAAAAAGACATGAAAAAATTTATTTCCGTAATAATTTCTGAATATATTGCCATAATTTTCCAAGTGTTTTTGTTATTCACTCTGGTGTGCTAGAAAAAAAGTCAGACAAAACAGCTTGAAACACGACCGGAATATATGACTGGAGGAAAAGAGCCTCAAAGATCTCTCTCTTAAGTGATTATGCATGCATTCACGCTCTTCCCTTTCTTTTTCTTTCTCTCGTGCCACGCATTAGACTTACCAACAACAACACTGCAAAAATAATGTGAAAGAGGTCCATCTATCCTGTTCCAGTTCCTGTTTTGTTCTATTGTTGTTTGTTGTTCTCCAAAGTGAATGGCGCAAAATAAAAATGAAGATTGCTTTCGCCATCCTGAATTAGTCTACAGTCCAGAGAGTCCATTTTTGCACAGTCATTGAGCATTGTATATACATACAATAAAATACTAGCGGAATAGAATAACTGGAAAATAAAATTTAAATGGTCTTCCGCTAAAGAAAAGGGGAGGGATCCAACGACGTGTTTTCTTTTCTTCCCAACTCTTCGTTTTTCATTTCCCTATCACTACCGCATGGACTATATAAGGGAA
>JAHZNK010000751.1:0-10251 GCA_027744615.1 Lepidocyrtus cf. nigrosetosus NNG-2020 | reverse complement strand
TGAATATTTATTTTAAAAGTAAATGAGGACCCACTCCAATCACTAGGAGCTTGCTCGTTGCCGATTCCTTCGAAATCTGTATCTGCTTGGCCAGATCCTCATCTCGCCTCTTCTTCACCTGTCCCTGTTGCATGTCGAGATTATTTGCATCCTCGGTACAAGCATTGGCCCCATCGTACAGTCAAGGGATATCCTAGAAGAGAAATGGCTTCAAAGAGGAGAGACGAAATGTATTGTTCAAGTTGTGGAGCCGCTGGTCATCATGAAGAAGGCAACTGTGACGCCACATTGGAGGAACAACGCTGGTTTCAGCTTTCAAAGGATATCGACTCTACATTGCCGAACCGCTTTGAGAAAACAAAGAGGAGAATAGAGAAAAATCTCCAAAACCAAGGAGTGCACCTATCATCTCAAATGATTAAAAAACTTTCACCGGCAGAAACTGCAAAAAGACTCTTTGTCCTAACGCAGTTTACGCAAAGAGCAGTCAATTATCTGGCAGTAAAAGGATATCAGCAAAGGGTTCGAATTTTGGTTTCAGTAATGAATTTTAGGATGCAGATTTTGCGTGAAGGTGATTTTGATGAAACTATATGGTACGCATTGTATCAAAGCTTATTTGATTTTGTTGACAAATATTGCGACAAAATTTAGAATGACTTGGTTTGTCATGGAGTAGAATAAAGAAAAGGTTGAGTGATTATTGCCTGATTTGTAATAATTATTAGCAATGTTTACTGTCCGGTACTACTAATCTTAAAAATAATTAAGCTCATATAATTGGATAAATATTTTACATAAAACATGTAAACACAAATGTAATGCAGTTACATTAACATCATGCAAGCAATCTTTTTGATTAAATACGCATATTATAATAAAGTACTGGATAGTTAAAGTTATCAAGTGAATTGTAGTACTACAATAAAGATTGACATGAAATTAAAACAATATATTGCGTTTTTTCATACTCCTTTTTACGTCATACATAAACACTTTTCTTATCATCAGCACCAAAATTAAAACAACATTATGCAATTTAATTTCCATCATAATAATTATTTACAATAAATCTTCATTATCACAATCATACTTTCACTAACCATAAAATTCATGCTCATCCTGCTTACATGTTGCTTTGTCTACCTTTGCTAAAGTTGCATGTTCATTCTAAATTACTCAAAAATGTGCTACTAGACAAACATTTACATCAGGCTCAACAAAAGCCGCCTTTTCATATGGAATGAAAAATACAAACCTTTTTCAAAACAATAGACTTTTAACCAAAACTGCAAAAGTTTATAATTAAACTAAAGTATTTGAAAGTTAATTAGGTTAAAACAACGGACGTTGTATTCTTATATTTTTACATCATAAATTTGGTGTTTTCGGTACAATTTTTAACGTTAATGTTAATCCAAATTATCATTTATTGGATTTTAATTTTTAATTTTTAAACTTAGGTCATTCCCGAAAATGAATTTTACTAGACAATTTTATGATGCAGTGTCTAACCTGCCAGCCTTTGGACCAAATTTGCGTAATCCTCATCGTGAATTACGCAACCGGCATGATGATTTCTTGTTTCAAATGTTAACTGCTGGAATCTTTGGCAATTCTATTAACAATTGCTACAAGAGACCATTCATTGAGGGTTACCGTGCTGCAGTGTAAGTATTAGTTTCATTGCTTAAAATCATTTAAAATAATATGCATCATGTGTTTAATTTTGCCAAATTCATTTAATTAAAGGTACAGCAAACTGGTAAGTTGTTTAAACTTGAGGCAAGTTACACGAATGGGCACCTATGGAGAGGCTTACAACACGTCTTGGGGGGCCTGCGTCAATGATGTAGTTCGTTACATGAACAGCGAAGAACAAAAGGAACGTCGAATGTTGGCAGATGCAGAGCAAGCTCGTCGTCGTAATGGGGCTGGAATGTTTGGTGACATGTTGGAGTTACGGGAAGAAATTGATGAAAATTGGGCCTTTGTATCCAAGCCGCTGTGTGTTATTGTGGGGAGAAATCCCGAAACTAGTGCTGTATTGATAATATTCAAAGAAGAGGGTGTTTGGAAAGCTATACTAAAATTTGCCATTGTTCCTAGAGTTTTCCAGCCGTTCAACCTGGTATACTTTATGCTAAAAAAGTTGAATATTGGACGGGTTAAATTGATCCCAGGTAACCCAGCTCTTCATGGTGATCCTCTAAAGGAAAATTACAAAGTTTGCGGGAAAATGTTTGACGTGAATAGAAAGTTTTTAAAGTGGAAAAATAATTTCACTCAGTCTAGGTTCATATTTGATGTACAAGAAAAATGTAGTTTGATGACTTTGAATGCGAGGGCTCGTAATTAAATGTGAGTGATGAAGGGTTAAAATGATGTAATTACTCTATAATCTTATATTGATTTTAAGATTAATTTATAATATGATAATGATTTGTAATTTCTCAGGTGTTTAACTATGTTAATTTATTTAATGACACGTAAATTCACATTTAAATAAAACTACATTTAATCAAAACATTCAAAATTTATATCATTAATAGCATTAACAAAATCTTGATCGTCATCATCATTGTTAACTAATTGTTTATCTTTATCAATAACAGAAGGCGCGGCTTCTCTTGCGGCATTAGATTTATCCTTGTTGATATGGCTCTGCAGCAACATGTAGTCATTCATAATATGATCTGGGTTCCATTGTTCAGTCTGCATGACAAAGACTTCATTCTTGGCATCACTTGAGTAATCGTTTGAGTTTCCAGGCATTAGACCATGATTTTTGGCATCACTAACCAGAACTGGTTCTAAACTTTCTTTCAAAGTTGCCAAAAAACAGACATTCTTTTCGAGTACAACCAAGCAAATGCAATTCTTTGCCTTTTCGTAGTGGATGCGACACTGTAAATAAATCATATAAATTTTCAATTAATTATAAAAATGATTAGCCATATCATACAACTTTCTTACATTTAACAAAACTAGGCAAGTTCCTGGATTAACATGATCCTTAAACGCAGCCAAAAACGTATTGTCAAGCAATACGAATATTGTTCCCGTGTGATCAGTCAATTTTGTGGAATTTCTGACATTCAGGTTTTTGCTTAAGCTTTCTTCTACGACTCCCATCAAAAAAGGAACTTTTACCTTGTCTGGAAAATGGTCAGCGTTATTTTTTATCCAGCCAATATTCATTAAATGCAGGATACTATCTGGATCTGTTAAGCTGGTGTTAATTTCCTTCATCATAGTTAACCAGGGCTTATTCTGCTGTTGCAGTATACAAGAACCTTCATTTTCAATGATACTTGTTCTCCTTTTTTGTTTGCTGCAAACTGTAGGTTTCATCAATGTTGAAATTGGCTTTATAATAGATTTTTTAATGCCAGGTCTGGTTTCATAAACGGGCAATGAACCTGTTGAATACAGGTAAGGATTTTGGTGGTTGTTATCTAGCATTCCTGCAGGCCCAGGAAAATACGGCTTCAGTACAGGCTGTGACTCTTGATTAGGGGAAAGAAAAAATGACGGAATATGTGATGATCTCTTTTGCTGTTTTGTAGAGTTTACAGGGATGGGGGTTTCTTTATAATCTTGATTTGGCTCATCCAAATTAGTAAATAGATCATCCAATCCATCATCGACAAATTCATTTGTTGAAGGATCATTCACTTTGGAAAACAAGTCTTCCATACCGTCATCAAAAACATCCAACAAAGGCTCTTCAATTTCTAAAAATAGTGAATCCATTCCATCGTTAAATACATGATCATCCATAACAGGATCTTCAGCATAAGCCAGTCCTGAGCCTTCAAAATTGGGTTGACCAAATTGACAAGTTGTGATTTCTTTTACCTGTATCGTAGAAGTAAAAAATTCCAAAATGAATAATTTGTATAAAACGGGTTTCATTTTTCGCATATGTAAAATTTAATAACCGTACCTTTTCAGTGTTCATTATTATTATTACATTGAAATATTTATATATACAGTTTTATTAAAGAAAACATTAAACAATGTAGCTTTAACAAATTTATTCTAGACCGTAAAAGTTTCATGTTTTAACCTTTAACATTATGAAAATTTTTATAAAAGCGCACGGATTCACAGCAAATAAGCTTTTGATAGATGATTTAAACTTTCCAAACCTCACATTAATATGAACATGAAAAACAATGTTTGATAAGGAAATGAAATAAAATGATATAAGAAGATGATGAATGATAAATGATGTATTAAGTTTGCTTTCATTTATAGTTAAATCTTGATCTTTATACAAATTTTAATTTTTACCAGAAAAGAATAAAAATACAATACATCAGTATAATCATGTATAATTTAGTATTCGTAAACAATATGTATACTCCGCTATTCACTTGTAGCATTTTGTTCTGTCCGTCGTTTCAAAAGAATTTCATTGGATAAATGTGTCAAATCGTCATATTGTAGCTGAGCAGCTCCCTAAAATGAAGAAAAATAAAGTTTATGTCTGTAATAAATACATGTACAACAAAATTAAGCAAATTTTTACTTTAAACATTGCAAGTAAATCGTCATTGTTGATGCCATCAAAAAATTGTATATCCCAATCTGACATAGAGTCTGCGGTAATAGGGAAAGCAGTTTCATTGTCTCCATCTTCTCGTCCACCGTACTAATAACAAATGCATTGATTTGTTTAAAATTTATGCATGCTAACGTGTCAAATTATAATTTATGTTAAAACATACCTTGTGGTACCGATTCCATTGTATAATTTTTTCTAGAATATCTCCATTCATCATTTGCAAATCAATTGTCAAAATCTCTCCGTTTGTGTGAGATGTAATACTTTCATCAAATTTTGATCTAATAACTGGAGAAATAAAAACTACCTCAATTTCGACTTGGACATTTTTATTGTCTAAACTTACAAGAATAATGGAATACATGACTAGCCGATTTTAAATTTATAATGTAATTATTATTATATGTTAACCAACAGTGGTTGATTTATATTTATTAAACTATATGGAACCACTACAAATTTAGGTATATGTATGTAAAACTTAAATTACTGCGATGAGGAATACATGAGCAAGATGATAATGGATAAAATTGTCGTAATAATCTATCAGGATTAAATGAATAAATTTCCCCCAAAACTTAAATTACTGCGATGAGGAATACATGAGCAAGATGATAATGGATAAAATTGTCGTAATAATCTATCAGGATTAAATGAATATTAACCTAGACAACCTCAATGATGAATAGGTATGATGAAAGTGTAGGTTGATTTTTAGTACCAAACGTACATAAAAATTGACTCATAGAAAGGAAAGTAAATTTTTTACACGATAGTAACCAGTTTTAGACGCTTCACCATCGCCTTTGTTTCTAAATGGAAATTTGTTATTATGCTGCTTGCGTAAAGTAGGCAATACATACAATGTAAATGGCCTTAGCGGTCACTTACTCAACGTAGGAAATTAACTGGTCTTTCAAGTTTTGGGGGAAATTTTTTTGTTAGGTTTAGCACGCATTTAAAACTCTCTAGTTTCTAAACTGTGACATGAAAAATTTCAATCACGAAAAACTTTTCCTTTCGTGGATAGTCTCACTTTTTATTTTTTACATAATTATTTCCTTCACTATTTTATCTCTTTTGTGTTTGTACAAGTTTTAAGCGCGTCATGAATAAATAAATTAAGAATTTACAGTGTTTACAATTTTCACTTTTGTGCAAATAAATTGGTAAGGTATGACATCTTCTGTAACACATAATTAATATGCAAGATGCAAATGATCCGTGTCTAAATCAACTAGTGTAGGTTTCTTTGGGTTCTTTGCTTGATTTTCCTTATATTTCGCATAAGTGTGAACAGCTCTTTCCCAAAAGGAACCTTTAAAAGCTTTCTTGACAACTTTCTTTATCCCACCATTACCACCTTTCCAACCCCATCCATGATCATGGTGCTCTTCAAAGGGGCCGTGACCGTATGGTCCATGATGTGCGTCATGATGATGGTGATCATGATGATGGTGGTCGTGGTGGTCACCCTTAATTGCTTCGTCTCTCTTCCAATGATAATACTGAAGTACTCTTTCCCACGTTGAGCCTTTTACGAGTTGTTCCAAAACGCCGTTGTGTTTCTCATCCCAGCCCCAGCCATGGTCTTCGTGTTTATGATGATGTTGATTTCCCCAACCCCCCCAGCCCGGGGCTAAATGAACATCACCCCAACCCTTTTGTTTCCATCCCCATCCCCCCTTTTTCTTACCCTTCTTTTTCTTCCCTTTCCCTTTCTTACCACCTCCATCGGCATAAACTTCGTCTTCATCGTCATCTCCCTTTTTTGGCTGTGATGTTTTTCGAATTGCTGGAGGCGTTGGATCTGGATCTCCAAGATCCCCTTGGGGAACTTCTGCAGCGTTATTGTCATCTTCTTCCGAAGAGTTTTCATCATTTTCTGCTGAAGCATCGTTTTCAGTAGAGCCTCCAGTTACTTTTGGTGTAAGATTGGGGGTGTAGCCAGTTCCATTGTTTTGATTAGCCAAATCATTCAAAATCATTTCTCGAATTGCCAACGGGATGTCTTCGAACGTAGTGCCGCCACCGCTGTCGTGTTTATTTCTTTGGTTGTTGTTACCTTCTTCATCTTCTGCGTCATCATCATCATCCAAAGCATAGTCAGCATAATCCTCCACAGAGGCGACTTGCTCATTAGAACTACTCACGTCATCTTCTTCCTCATCATCCTTAGCTGGCTTTCTTAAATTTTTCCTATTGGAAATTTTCTTCAAGCCTGGCTTTTTCTTTTTAAAATTCTTTGCTTCATCTTTTAAAAAGTCATGTTCATCATCGTCGTGATTCTCTTGTCCATAAAATGCCAGAGGTAAGCTATCCTGTTTAGATTGAGCCTTTTTCTTTTTCACTAATACCGGAAGTTCATCTGCAGGAAATCTAGCATTCTTGGATGGAGCATTCTGTCTAACCACGTCGGATCTTCCTTCTGCTACCTCATCCTCTTCAGAACTTTCTTCTTCATCAGCAACTGCTGCAATTGGTGGGGGAGCCTTTGGCTCTTCATCTTCTTCTTCATCCCCATCATCCTCTTCAGAACTGCCTTCATCATCTGCCACAACCGCTTGTTTATTCTCCCCCGACTTCTTCTTTAGCTTATCCCCTGGTCTTTTCCTTTCACTGGTTTGAACCTTTTGAAAAATTTTCCATTCATCTTTAAGACTTGTCCATGGAACTGGCTGTTGAGTTATTTCATCCTCCTCCTTTGGCTTAACTACCCTCACTCCTGGTCTTGCAAACACGTGAGCTACTTCTTGAAATTCATCATGAACACTACCATCCGTATTCTCGGCATCATCAGTGGGGACCCACACCGTAGTAGCAGGGTTAACTATTGCAATTCAGGTAAGTAAACATAATTATTTACGTTAAAATCTTTTTCTTAATATTCAAAGGAATAAAATTTTCACCTACCTGATGCAATTTGGCTGCTTAAAAATATCGGAATAGCTCTACTTAATACGGCTACATACCTATCGAAATGGTTTGAGGTAACAAAACAATACGAGACACTGGCACATGTTGCAACTAAAACGCTACAAGTCAGCACCACTAGATTCACTCTTTTTTCTCTCATAATAACTCAACAAAAATCAACCGCCCAGAAAAAAATTCACCGTCAACTTCCCGTTAATTTTGTGTATGTTTTTGGAAAGTATTTTTGAAACCTTCCACAATACTTCCTAATTTTTCTCAAAGGCACTCCAATAATTTCTTTTGATCCAAAATAAATTGTAAAAAACGGGGATGCAAAGTTACTGCCGTTATTGTGATTACTTTGATGTATGAAAATTGCAGATTTTTTCTTTGTTGGCTTTAGTAATGGAGTCGTATCACAGTAATGGGATGAGCAGCAACAATACTCCAAATCACTAACCTCAGGAACACTAACATTAGGAGAACTTCCCTCTTTGCAATCACTGTTGCTATCAATACCAGATAAAGCACTTCCGCCACCGGAATAAGGAGACGATGTTGACGTTGATGATTTTGTTGAAGTGTGGCCAATAATTTTGCAAACAAGCTTGTTCGTCATGAGAAGACTTTTTTAGTCGTGAGGAGAAGGAAGAGACTCTTCTGAGTCGTCGCTCCTTGTCTACCTTCGTCAATAGATTAGTGAAAGACTGAAACTATAGATTTTTCTTTAAGGGTAGTTTTTACAGGCTTTGACCACGCAAAAAATATATCAAATATTATTTTTCACTCCTTTCCACCTTCCTTCCTTCCTTTTCTTGTTCAGTGAAAACATTTTAGGTAATATATGAGATGTGGTGCTTGCTGAATTGCAAAAAAAATTACATATTGGGGAGAACAAAGGACGTTGACGATTAAATTGATGGTGACGCCAAAAAGATGATACACTGTTGTAATAATGATTCAATATGATGATCAAAGAAAGGAAGTAAGATATTATAAAGATTAAGTATTTGCTACTATAAACTATACATACATACGGTTTCGAAGCAAGGCAAATAGTTTGAATAGTATAAGGGCAAGTGGTCACTCACACTCCTTTCGTATGGCACGCCAGCAATAATAATCGCTTTGAATGCCTGCATGCTTAGAATTTTGGCAAAGTGTGAGCTCATCTTAGAAAACGCCACAAGAATACGGTATTGGGAATTATAGAAAACGAAAAAGGGCTTCTGCGTAAGGGAAAGTTTTTTACGTTTTGATAAAAAAAAATAGTTAATACATCTAAAATACCAAAAGTTTTATTGCTTGTAAAGGCGCAGTTATCTCTGTGTTATATGAGTAGGTATATAATGCACATACATGGCATACCTGCGCTATAAAACAGCGAAAAAATTACTGCTTTGTTGTATCAACACATATTTAAAGTTTTTGGGAGGTTTATAATGTTTAATCATGATAATCATAATCATTCATTCTCGTTGCAACTTTGCAATCAGTACTTTGCAATAGTTTGAAAGGGCAGTGTACTGAACTTAATTGCGTGCGAAAGAAAACTAAGGCTCCACTGTCCCTTTGACCATTGGCCTTTAAAGCAATACCGCTTGATTTTATTTGAAGTAATTATAATTACTTTTTATTGCTTTAAAATGAAAATGCTTTCTTGTTTAAACATGGGAGGGTTAGTGAATAAGATTATTTAATAAGTTTTTGCACACAGAGAAACCAAGTACATTGCATTGGCAATAGAAAACTAGGCGAACGATTTGGAGATGAGAATACGTTTTCATGCATGATTGGGCTTTGAATATCGAAGATTCGCTATTTTTGCTCTTCTGCTTTTTCTTATACCTAGATAAAGTGTGGTATAGTTAGTTTCGCTTTGCGATGAGTAACAAAGTGGAAATCACTTACCTTATCATCAACCCCTGGGGCAGACAATTCTGTACTTGAAAATCACGGAAAATGAAAGGTACGGTAGCCTTTTTTTAAAATGAAACTTGTTATTTAGTGATTTTTATTGTATGAAAATTAATCATGAAATGTACAAAAGGGAGAGAGGTACATCTTTGCAAAAGATTGCCAGGCTTATAGCTTAGGTCAATGTCATTTTCAATGAATGAGGAATATTGTACCACACGAATTTCTCAGGTGTCCTTTATTTAATGCGATCAAAACTTTGCACAATGCTTCTTGAAAATGGTTCAATTGGTTATGTCAGCTTAGAAATTGCAATATGGCCTGCAAAATATTCTGCATTCTGAAAATTGCTAAATAACATAAAACTAAGAAATTATTTCAGGTATCATGATCCATTTTAAAAGTAATTTTATAGCAAAATTAATTTTCAGGCCTAAAAATTAAATCCAGGATTGAAATGCTTTCAGATAATTGTGTTTTTATGGCTGTATTTAAAGGACAGCAGGTAACGAACTGGGAAGGGATATAGCCCTTGGCAGAAGGCGCAAAATAAAACAATATCTCATTACATAGGGAGTATCATCAATTCTTTTAACAGTAATTATCCTAATTTTTATACCAGAATATTCAAAAGTTCAATTACAAGAAGGTAGGATCGCTTTGTATGAATTTAAACAACAAATGTCGTTGCTGCAACAATGTTATGATAAGGGTTTCAGTCAATATGTTCTGAAGAAATTGTTTCCAACGAGGGTTATCATAACCGTCTTCTTGGTAGGGAATCATTTTCTTCTGTTTCATTTGATTCACTATCGTATTCTTCAATACTTCCATGAGTTGATTCA
>JAHZNK010000750.1:0-10012 GCA_027744615.1 Lepidocyrtus cf. nigrosetosus NNG-2020 | reverse complement strand
AAGATTGCAAAAAATGAAGAGGAATAGAGGTTGAGAGATAAACAAAGAAGAGATCTTCTTTTTAAGCTTTGCAAAAACACGTGTTGAGATGGTTCGGGATCACGTAATAAATATGATGGGGAATCTCGATCAAAACTTCCGTGTTCAACTTTGGCTTGTATGAATTCCTGCTTTTTCTAATCCTTACGAGGAAATAAAAACGATTTTGTATTAATTAAGCAAATGTTTTTCATGTTAAAATGAATGAAATAAACAGGTAGATTATTTAAAATGACAAAGTTCAAGTGGCTATTTTTAAATGTAAATATTTAATTAAAATATATGTAGTCCAGAGTATGATGGTAAATCAGTGTTTTTATTCCCTTATCTTAAAAATTTATTATCATCCCAGTTAACTACTTTCTGTTTACTAATAAAAGTCTGCTCTAGTCACCGCACACTCACCAACTGTGATTACTGTTTTTATAACTCGACCTTGGCTTTACAACCTTTTCAAAAAGATTATTATCCTAATCAGGAGCCCGGAGAGAATAGACTGGGTTTTGGAAGTTACAATTTGCAAAAGAGATTTCCTAGTCATTTGAGTTACAAAAGAGGAGGTCAGCTTGATTAAATCTGCCTCTCTAGATAATTGCTTTCCGAGAAAGCTTAACCAGATAGTTTAATGTATAAAGATTAGGTTTATACAGCGGAACTAGAAGAGACGAATTTTCAGGCCGACAATAGCTTTTTGTAGATTAAATCAGTTTAAATTTTAAAAATTTCCCGCGTTTTTTTTTCAATTTGCTTTGGTCCTTAACCTTTTTCCGTTTAGTGCACTTTCATCTCATTATATATTCATAAAACGCTTATCGATGAAATGATAAGGCTTGTTTCAAAATCTTGTAGAATGTGAGAACACGTGAGTGGAAGAAAATGATTTAAATAAAAATTTAAAATTTTAATAAATCTCTTTAATTGAAGCGCCGCAAAATGCAAAACACATTGGAAATGGCTAAAACGAGCAGCCGATCTCACCTCATCTCTTCTGTTTACTCTCCAGACGAGGAATTAGGAAGAGTGACAAAGAAGATTTTAATTATTACGTAAATAGAAACTCCTGTTTTATACCTATCCACATTGAACCAAACCATGTGCACATCAACACTCAACATAAACAGCTTATCTTGCCATGCTATTTACGCCTAAAGCGCTTCAATCATTGATGATAGTGCCGTTTTTCTATGACCTTGCACTACTCCAACTAGAAAAAAGGATTCCTGTACTGCCTTACTTTGTATTATATTGCGAGTCATAACGTTTTTGCAATTGCTTTATAAGAATTGCTTCCTGGTTCTTGCTTCCCCCATTTCAAGCAAAACTTGTATGTTCTTTGTACGTTATAAAGAATGAACTGTTATAGGCTTTTTTGCTCTAAAAAGATGAAGCTTATATAAAAGGAGGAAATGATTGGTGTGATGAAGATAATGCTAAATGCACTGTTGCCCATATCTTGTCTATGATGAAAAAGAGCACGTGATGGTGATGAAGAGGATTGTTTGCTTTTTGACATATTTTTTCATAAAAATACAAATTTGGAGTGGTTGAATGGTTCCTTATTAAATTAAAATTGATTTGTGAACTGTTTAAAATTTGGAAGACCTAGTCAGAGAAGGAGCAAATGCTCTTTTGTCTTTGTTAAACTGGCAAAGAATGCAAACGGTGTTTTTACTTCCCTCTTCCTGGATTTGCAAAAGCTGGTTTGGAAGAGATGAAGACAAAAGCATAGGGAATGTGAGATTTGCACGGTTTTTCTGTTCCAAACAAAGAAACGTGTTTTTCAACTCTTTTTGAGATCTTCGAGTTAAAATTAGGCTAACCATTGCAAATCCTTAAATTCACCTATTTTAAATAACACACTTGATTAAGCACTTAAGCCCTGCATGAAATTGTGACTTAAATGAGGAGGAAGAATGATGCGGCTTCAAAAAGAATATTGTGCAATTATAATTGGTATAATTACCGATTAACTTGTTTACTCTCATCGGTTTTATCTTGGAAATAACAGGATTGAATAATTAGGTAGATAAAAAAGCACATGAGCTGGCGAAAAAATGCATATTCCAAAGTTTAACACAAGCAAACCAGGAAATTAAAATTGTGTTTTTTGCGATAAAACTGCAAAACGATTGATAATGCGAATAAAATCGTCCCATATAAAAAATCAAAACAAACAAGCACGCAGCAAATACGGAAAATCAACGAATAATTGACAAGTTATAAATAAATGTACATATTCCACACCCTTATTTTTCATTCCTATTCATCATCTAAAGTTTGTATTTGGAGCGTTTTTTCATAAGGTAAACAAATGAAAGATAAAAAATTGATCCTTCTTCGAAAAATATTTGTTTGCTCCGGAATACTTGGAAAAATAATGTAGGCCAAGCGAAAAAAAATTATGAAAGAATAAAAAACTTACGTTTCCAATTGATCCTCCGTTTTATGAATTAATCTCCAATCTGCAGTTTATTAACTGATTTCCATCACTTTTTTACAGGTTAAATTGGCGCACTGTAAAAACAAAACATTTAATTGCTTAATAAGTTCTAAAATAAGAAAAAACTGCAAGTTGAAGGACTCTTACAGGAAAAAATTGTTCTCTGTAACTTTACGAACGGTTAATGAAATAGTGAGGTGGGTTTCTAAAGTTTCTTCTTTTTTATACCACCAATCTCGCCCAGTTTCTATTTTTTTCTCAGAAAAAATATTATTTAAACGAATAACGTAACATTCAATCAATTATTCTGACGGGTGACGGATTTTAATCCCGTTTTAAATATTTTAGGACAATTATTTTCCCCCTTCCTCTGCTTAAACACTGCACTTTGGAACTGATTTAAATATTGCACGTGGATAAAAAAACGGATTTCTTAGAAATGAATGTAAAATTTAAGAAAATTGGGAGATAAAACCATTTTCCTTATCCTTGATTGTAATATTATGATGTCCCCGTCTTCCCTTTCCTTTTCACTGTCTACATATTTTTCCATAAATATTATTAGATAAATTATTTTTGTGTTTTTAACACAGCACAAAAACCATTTGAATCCGCCTTAATTTTCATACCAAGTCTTCACCTTATCAATTTCTTTGCTACAAATGCTTATCTAAAAACTGATAACGTTGCTTTTTTTACAAAGTTTAAACTAAATAGCCATAGCGAAACCACACTCTACTCTCGCCAGCTTCACTTCTTGCTTGAGTTTGAAACTGACTGTGAGAGTTTACAATTTCTCAGGGAAAAAAATTCAGAGTGGATCAGTATAACCATTGTAAACTCTGGAAATTAACAAAAGAACCCACAAATATAAAACTGTGGCAATGCAATAAACAAGGGAACAATGGAAATGATGGAGATACCTTTACGCTTTTTTTTTCTTGACAACCATCCACATTGACACTTAAGAAAGGGAACTTTTCCTTGCTCAACCTTCCCTTTGCTTTTTAATATCTTTCCTTACTTTTTAAGGATATATTTAGAATGAAAATCCCATTTTTAAAATAATATTCTACATGACTACCCACATATTCTTTCTTTTTCTTTCGTTTTTCAATATTTTTCATACCTAAAAATATTTTTTAAATAAAATTTTTCTGTAGCTCCCACACACACATACCAACACTTGTAATATTATTCATGAAGAAGAATTGGGCTACTGGACCCTTAGTAGCTAAGTAACCCTGCCGTGTTAAACTCCTTCTGTACTTCGCATTTTTTCCCTTTTTTATAAAACCTAATAAATTGCTCCCTCTTCTTTAAAAACGGCTTAAGAAAAATGCATGTGAAGCTTGCATGCATCTAAAACCTTTTTCTGTATAAAATAGAGGGGTAAAAAAGGTTCGATAATAATCATCCCCCTCGTCATTTTTTTCTTAAGAAAGGTAGCAGAGAAGAATGGTGAATGAATACAAAGGCTTAAAAACTTGAAAGTACCTTAAGCAATATTTGAAAACATGAAAACTACTGCACTTCCTGGAATCATGGCTAGTTTAGTGCATTTTTTACTTTTTCTAAAGGGAATTCGAATAGAACCTTGAACAGTTTTTCCAAGTGGGTTTTCTATTCACCGACAAGAAAAAAGTGATTATTAGCATTTAGTAAAGACAAGATTCTCTCTGAAAAAGATGTGGCTGGATCAAATATAATGACGGTGGTGGCGGCGGCGACCCTTCTTTTGTTCCGATTTTACTCTCAGGAAGAAATAAAATCGAAAAGGAAACAAAGAAAGAGGAAATGTCTGAATAAAGTTCAGAGGGTTGGGTTGTTAAAGTTATCAAGGAATTTTTTTCTGACTCTGATCATTTCTCTTTTAAAAATGATTTGATACTGGCATTATAGTACAAGGTACAAGGAATTCTTTTCAGGTGAGCCAATGCACGGAGAAACGGATTTTGTATTGAAAGGAAAAGACAAGTTGATAAGAACTGGACATCGAACCTATTGATAATCCAAGGTTTTCTTTTAATTATCAACCGAAACTTTTCAATTTCCGGAAGATAAAAGACTACAGATAGGGTTCTAAACATTTTAATCTATCCAGGTTAATTAAATATTGAGACGAAATGTTTGAGTTAAACATTTTACAAACAAAGGAGTCACCAGTTTTTCCTGTCACACAGATAAGAACAGTTTTAAATATTTATTCTTTAATGTTTAGTACTGGACATCATCACAAAGCTTGTCAATAAATCATTTTTTATAAACCGTGCAGGAAGTTTTGTTTTGTAAATAAAAACAATTTTTTTTGAGTATTTTGCAGTATTATTGACCAAAAAATGCTAAATTTATAACTGCTTTCTTTATTTATCTTCATAAAATAATCCTAACTCCAAGTTTAGGATAGAAAAGGGTGAGAGAATAAGAGCTGATGATGATTAACTAACTGTTATGCAACAAATGGTTGCATTGTGGTTTCCCTATGTTATTAGCACACATTGCAAGGCTAACTAGAAGAATTCTTAAAGATTTTTATGCAACTTTGAACAAATAAGGATGTAAAAGACTCTACTAAACCAATATTTCAAAAGGATTTGCAAAAAATGACTTTGCCCTCCTCACACTTGACTCACCCGTTCATTTTTGAAAACCAGAAGCAGTTGTAAAACAAATGGGGAATTTGGCAACCGGGCATTTTCTAATCCGACAGATTTTTTTTTACTGCGGTGTAACTTGTTCTTGAGGACAAAACAGGTTGAAATGAAACGGAACTTTGAAAATTGTAAACTTGTCTGAAATAACTGCATTTTTAATAGCTTCGAGGATTTGGTTTGGCCCGGTTTGTAACAATCAGATTTTATAATTTTATCTCCTGCTTATCAATTACCTAATCGGCCGTCTCAATTAAAAAAGTATGAGAGTACAATTCAACGACAATTTTTTCAACAGATGCTTCATTTTTTACCCCCACCGCAGTTGAAAAAGGATATAGAAACCTGTAAAGAAGATTCCTCCCTCTTTTTCTTAAAATTCTTACGTAATATTCAAACATTATAACATCCTTACTATTAACAAGAAGGGGGAAAAGAGCCCTTTTTTCAAACATCGTTTCTCTTGTGAGTTTCTCACAGGATACATTTTTTCTCGTGTATCCAGCACAAGAAAAAGGATTCGGAGAAGGGAAGAGAGAGAGAAAAGAAGACAGGAAGGGAACTTCCTCTTCTCCTGCTGTTGTTGTTTCTGTCGTGGTTCGTCAAGTGCATGAATTTAACGAACGGGTAAATAATACTGAAATATTACGTCCATGTTATAAGCTGGTGGTTGTTTTTAAGAAAATGTGGTCACCTGCACTGTTCCCTGTGAAGAAATGATGAAGCACAAGTTGGGGAACGCAACCAACCGCCGCTAATTTCCGGTCTTGTCTTTAATTTTTTATCTCGAGAATAACTAAGTTCGTATTCGCCACAACATACTTCCGAGACAGTTTTTACCATGATCAAAGCTAACTATGAACTGAGATAAAAGAACGTAATTAAAAATTGTAATATACAGAGGTTAATTTTTTTGCGGTTAATTTACTTTCAATCGATAAATATTCAATATTAAAACCATAAAAAATGGATTCCTTGTACTGTGATAAACTGTGGAATAGGATATCCTCCAGCAATTTTTTGTGGTTTTTATTCATTCAGGCACATTTTCTCATTGGTTTTTATAAACTATTTGACCTTCTAAAAATAGATTGCTCACAAACTTTATAAGAAATTGCATAAGGAACTAGCTTAGAAAAAAATGACAATTTTTAACTGTATTAAGTTTTTGCTTATTTATAATTTAAATTTTTTTAAACTTCCTACATGTCAGCGTACCTGTCAATAAAATATTTTAAGAGACTCTGTCCTATTTATTTAAATAAAAAATGTGCTTATACAAAAGTTATGAAAAAATTCTCACAACAGTTCTCACATTTTTGTACTCCAACTAAAATTGCTTAACAATTTCGTGTGGGGAGATCCTTTCTGTGAGTCAACAACAATCACTGCAGAGTCTGCTTGTCTTCTGTGTAAATTGCTACATTTAATAATGCAATGTTCTCATCATGCAATGCAATATGCAATGAAACTGTTGCTCTCTCACAAAACGCTGACAACTTTACTATTATGCAATACTTTGTGTAATGAGGCTATTTATGTAAGACCTTGTCTGTCAAGCTTACAAAAAAGCTTCCTTTTTTAAATAAGCAATATGATGAAACATGAAAAATTGCAAAGTTTTTAATACGCCGCTATGTTTAAATTAACTAGTTCCGTTCCCAGGGGAACTACAATGTAAAATGCTACTGATACGCGCGTAAAAATATTTTGGTTTATAAAACAAAGTTTTTTTTACCTTTTTTATCAACATGTGCGTTGCACTTGTTCCAGTAATTTAATATTTACATGTAATATGATCCAGTAGGTCTTCTGGTTAGTTTTTTTTAGTACTCTCCCCTCCAAACAAATAAAGTGTTAACGTGTAACAAAAATTATAAATTAAACGGTCATCAAATTTAAATATTTTCTGAATGAGCTACTGAGCCAGTGTGCTTTTTTACTAGGCAATAACTGGTTTGAATAGTCAATAGTAGGCTTTTTAAGTAAAGAGGTGTAGCAAGAGCAGCTGCGATGATACCGTTTTAATGATTATCAACCCGGAAAATAAAGATTACGATATGCGGATTGCGGATGATTGCAAGCTTTTGTATCATTTCCTAGAGAGACACACTCTAATCTCACATGCAACCTGTTTATGTGCACACGGAAAAGCGTTGTTTAAGCTCTGTTTTTACGTAATTCCGCATTCACAGTGTCAATTTGCAGACCTAGTTCTTCCCTATTTACTTTTGCGTGTGTATACATATCGCCATTATGTGACCAGATTTTACACGCTAAATAATAGTAAATATTTATAGATGAGTAATTGTTCCAAAAATTGATTACGAAGGAAATGAAAGCATCCGCTGTAATTATTTTACTTTACCTGGAAGCTTTCTTAATAATCTGCTAATTGAGATTTTTTCTCCAAAGTACATTGAATAAATTGCAGGAAATTAATAAGAAAAACAACGAAGCAAGCATCCTCAATGTTTATTCGGAGAAAGAGTTGGAGAGGAAAAGCAGGAAACAGGAAATCCGAAGATTTTTTACGACATAAGCAATCCTAACCGTCGTACATATATACCTTCAATCCGAGAAAAAAAATTCCTTTGAAAATGACTTTTTTCTGCTATCATCACATCGCAGTCATCATCAAGATAGAACGAAGAAGAGGAAGTTGAATTTTATGAGTTGAGAAGTTGAGCCAAGAAGGATACGAGAAAGAGAGAGGAAAAGTATGATGGGTTATCTATTTCTCTGGTTTTTCTCTACAAAACCCTGTTAACTAACAGCTCTTTAGTTTTCTTATCTTTTAATGAATTTTAAATTCAATCTCCCGTTTTTCTTCTATTAAAAAAGGAAACCAGTTCCTGTTTAAAAACTGTTTTTATATGATGCGGTAATAACACCGATAATGAGATAAATTGACGACAATTTTTCAAATGCTTCATTTACGGGATTTTACAGTTTTTGTTTTCCTCTTAATTTCCCCGTTTTTATGCTGAATTTGCACTGTGACAGTGACAAGACGACATATAACCTTCGATATTAAAAATTAATTTCTTATTTTTAGACGCTTTTGTTGAAAATCATTTAATAAAAAAGGTTATAAAACGGAGGATAACTTCTTCCGGTATCATCAGAAATTTAAAAGGGACAAACACCGGTGCTATGACGATGACAATCGGGAAATGAACCTTGTTTTTGAATTTATTATTTACTTGTGGCAACTTCCTGTGTGAAGCTCGTGCTTTGTCTTGACTTTTCTATTTACACAATTTATCATCGGTTTCCTTCAAAAACACAAAGACAGAAGTTGAGGATGACAGGTAAAAGTTAGCAACGGGGCTATACGATACCTGGCAACTCCGTTTCCTCCTCCTTTCCACTTGTCATTTCCTCCAACCCACCTCCCTAACTGTTTAAACATCTTGCAAAAATAACACCTGTACTTTATTTTCTCCAATTTTATTTACTTATAATAATGACTTTGTTTTTATAGCTGGGCACATGTTATCAACAATTTTATTACAAGGAAATTCTTAATGCCAGCAACGTTTTAAAGTTAAAATTAAACTAATCGGAGAACGGAAGTCGAAAAAATTACCTGTGACGATGATAATCGTCCCACATGTGTGCGCAATTATTTACCTGCTGGCACAGCTGATTCTGCGGTAATTAACTTTTACAGAACCGTTAAAGAAAATGGTCGATTAAGTGCTATTACCCAGTAATAATAAAATAGATGTTTTTCCGCTTTTCTTAATTTGGAAGTTAAACTTCCTCGTTTTTAAACCGTTAATATTTTAAACGCTATTAAATATTTGGCAATGAAAAAAATTAATTCTGGAATTCCTAATGGGTTTTTGTTTATTAAAGTTTTTCACCGTAAAAATTACTTTTTCCACCCGCCTGTCATCCCATAAGGTTTAATATTTAACTACTTTGGAATAGGTTTGGAAACGAGACACATATCCACCACAAGAGAGACACACGGTATCGTCAACAGCGTTTAAAAATTGAACCATCCCACTTCCGGAAGTCGTAATTAAGTTGGGGTATATGTGGGCAAATAAATTCTTGTTTACCCTGGCTCTCTCGCAAAGGTGGAAGATAGGAAAGGTATTAAAAAAGTAGAGCATCGTTTTATAACTTTTTAAACTGTGTTTTTCTTCCG
This sequence comes from Lepidocyrtus cf. nigrosetosus NNG-2020, assembly GCA_027744615.1. Taxonomy (NCBI): domain Eukaryota; kingdom Metazoa; phylum Arthropoda; class Collembola; order Entomobryomorpha; family Entomobryidae; genus Lepidocyrtus; species Lepidocyrtus cf. nigrosetosus NNG-2020. The sequence continues at coordinate 720 of JAHZNK010000750.1, read as the reverse complement.
TGTTTGTCCCAAAATTTCGCAATTATTTTTTGCAACTTTAAAACAAACATTTTATCATAATTATTTTCACGCGCGCAGGAAATTGTAAAACTTGAAGGGATTGTTAAATAATTTAAACTAGTCAAAATCTAAAATAATTTTCAAGGATAAAAATTAAAAGCTTACCTTGCAAAATAGGATCACGTATAAAATCCAATTTGAAGAGATCAAATTAACTTTTTGAATCACTTTTTTTGGAATGTAAAATTCAAGATCACTTCAATTTCACTCCGTTTTTTTCACTGTTTAGTTTTAGCTGATTAAGTTGGGTAATTAAATAAAAGTTGAACACGGTCACCAGAACTGTTGTTGGAGAATGAAACGTTAGTGTTGACTCGCGAATGGTTCATCATCGCATTTAAGTTCCTCTTCCGGGTCTCTCAATCCTCAAAGAGAGAGTGACGTGAGGGTTTAAGCAGATTTTAACAGATCATTAAATGATACTGGAATGAATGACTTGTCTGTTAATTTTGATAAAACTGTTTTTCCTGAATATATGCCAACCAACCAGTAATTAACTGATTATTATCGAACAAGTGGTTTAGCACAATTTTCTGTTTATTTTCTGGAGTTGCTACGTGTTTTGACGGTGAGGAATCCAGGTCAACAAAATAAACAATGTAAATTGCTAGTTTCAAGAAGTTTTTGAATTGTGTCACGAATTTCGACTCTATATATACA
>JAHZNK010000749.1:0-11044 GCA_027744615.1 Lepidocyrtus cf. nigrosetosus NNG-2020 | reverse complement strand
AAGTTTGTGTTTTGTCTAATTTTCCAAAAGAAAATAAGCAAAACCAGGAGTAATAGCTCGACTCGTTTTTATAAAGAATTTGTCATTTATTTTATTCTACTTTGTAATTTCCCCTTTTCATTAAAAGTTCATAAGATTTTGATTACGTTTTTCAAAAGGAACGGGAACATCAACTTCAATGCTTCTAAACTTGTCGATCCTCTCTGATCACTAAAGACGCGGGCTGTTGACTGAAGCCCAATTTGACTCTCATTCATTTTCCAGTAAAATATGCTTATTCAGTTTTCCTCCATCCAATAATACTTAATAATAAATTCCAGGAAACCTCTATTTAATTCCCTTTCCCAAGTTTCGTGTTAAATGGAGCTTGTTTTATTTTTCCACTAGAAAAAAATGTCCTTATCTTTTCGTCATCCTTACTTATGATTCTATTCATCGTTTCCCTATTCTTGTATCTCAGCTTTTCAACGCTTTCTTTCTTTCACTCATTTTAGAAAATAGTTTCTTAATGAATCTTCTTCTTTTCCTTAAACCATCTTCAAAGACAAGACGTTCGTGATAGAAAACTGCTGTGGTTTATGAGAATAAACTCAACCCAAGTGTGTATATTTTCATATAAACTTCATCATTTTTTGTCAAAGCTTGAAAGAAGCCCACGAATTTTTTCTTATTCTTCATCATCATCCTATTAAAAGTTTCTATAAGTATAGAAAATGGAAGTAAAAGGAAGGAAGAAGGAAGGAGTAAGGAAGGAAGCCACATCTGGTATGAATCCACTCCTCATTTTAATTCCAATTTTCTAATTCCTTTTCTTTCTCATTCTCTCTTATTTTGATTCATTTTTCTTTTCCCCTTCCACTTTTCTCTCTTTCTATGATTTGGTGTAAGCCTTAAACCTTTCGGTGACGAGAAAAAAAACGAATAAAGATATTTTTAAAGAAGTCTAATGCTTATTACTAAAAAGAATGCTTCTCATCTTCTCTCCTTCTCACTAGCTTAGTTAGTTCCTTAATAAAATGAACATTTTCTCTCAACAGTTTTTTGAATGTTTTTTAAGAATGAAGCTGACTTGTAATTTCTCAATCTTTCTCGGCTTCTTTGTGATGCATTTGCTTGGCGTGCTCCTCATCAAATCACATCATCAAACTTTTTATTCCATTCTTTTCTTACTACCATTCTACCTTAACTGCCTCCAGAAAACTAAAATTACTGGAATAGCTGGAAACCCAAGTCACTCACGGAGAATTTATTCCTTTATTATATAAAAAGGGAATTAAAAGCCGCTGCCAAGCCAAAAAAAAAACTTTTTATAGCTTCATTTTTTGTCGTTTCACTTCAAATCAAACTCATCAAGATAGCAGACTTTCTTTCGTCTTATTTTTTGCTTAATTCGTTTCTCCTCCTCATAGTCATAATCATCATCATTCTTATTTAATCCTCTAAAAATCTCAAATCTCACAAATAAATTTCTATTAAACTTCTGTAGGAGTGTTTATAAAGCTGTATAGCCGGGTGAACAGGCGAAAAGAAAGAGTCCTTGGAGAATATTTTTGCTGTCTGCATCTCCTTATCCTAAATTCTTATTTCCTGAAGGTGGTTCTTAACTTTCCGCTTTCTTTTCTTCATTTTCATTGGAAAAGGCAGTAACAAAAGCAGGAGCGGTTTAAGATTGGAATAAGTGAAGTGAATTTATTCTGTTTAAATAAAAATGTTAAAGTAGAATGAACATACATCTAACAAGTTTCGTATTTTTAACAAATCCGTTTTTATTCCTATTATATTCCTCATTTCACCTACTCCATTATTTCAAGTTCTTGGAAACAACTTGAGAAAAACATTTATGCATCAATTGTCCGTATAGAACTATACAACCATAGAAAAACAAAATAGTTCTATACATTATACGCTTTTACTATTATTCTTAACTAACATTGAATCAATTTTGTTTTTAATGCACTTTTATAAAAACCACAATCATTATTGATGTAACAAGATAAGCTTTCAAATATATATCATCTTTCCAACTTTGCTTGTTATACTGTTAGCTGTAGTATATTCCTTTCGATATTAAAAACCCCTGCCAACTTAATAATCATCATTCCCACTTTTGTCTACAAAATGAAAGTTTTATGTTCTTTCCAAAAAAAAGTTTTAGTTGTTATTAGTTTAAAGAAACATTAAAATGAAGGTATTCTATATTGTTCATGCAAATCTCTGCTTTCTCCATCCAATTTTTATCAGGAATCACCGGGAGGGAATAACGAGCTACTTCAAACCTAACTAAAGCTACAAAGACGTCATTCTCTCTTTTTATTCGACGGTGGCAGTTGTGATTCTTCTGTGGATGATTATTACATTATTATGTAAAATGACAAAAGGAGTGTTAAACCCCTGAGGAGGTAACTGTTCTTCGAACCTGTACAATACAGCAAAGAGCAAAAATAATGATATGCAATGAAAAAGATTATCAAATTGGAGAGAAGAAAAATGAAATAGCTTTACTTAACGTTGACTTTCATTTGGTTTTATTTTTAAGGGACCATTTGTGGAAAAAAATGATGATGATAGCAAGAATGGAAGGATTTTAGCAACATCATGTACGATGATGAGCATTTCTACTATAAACTTGTTTTATATTGCACTGCAGCGGAAACGGAAGTTGAATGCAATTGGTTTTAATTTTGTTAAAAATTAATAGTCGACACTAAATATAATTAGTCATTGATTCTACGCATCAGTAGTACCCGTCTTTGTTTATCCACTACTCATAAGCCTTGTCATCATGCGGTAAGTTGCCAAAATCTGATTCCCCATCTTGGTAGCTGCAACAAATGAAACATTAGTATATTAGTAAATTATTAGTTAAGCTTTAAAAATCATTTGTCAGAGTAATTAGGATTGATTGGCACGTTGTCTTGAATGTAAGATTGTTTTGGATGATTTAAAAACATCACATTTCAACCTGAATGTAAAAGCGTTTGGGGAGAAAGATGCGTTGGATGTATACGTATTCTAGGTATAATACTTTAGGTTAAATCGAAATTGATTCTTTTCTTTTTTCTCAAAACAATATTTTAAAGATTTTGTGAAGAATGGGATTTCTCAACTTCCGACAAAAATGTTTAACGAACCGATTACAAATAAGCATTTTAAAAAGGAAAAGAAGGTAAATACCTGTATAAAATAATGTTCATAATCAAAACCCACCATCGCCATTACGATACGTCACGGCAAACATTTAAAACTGATGATACTTGGCTTCAAAATCGGTTTGAGACCAACGCAAAGCAAAAAAAGCAACAAAGCTTCTGACATGGCCAAAAAATCTAAATACATTTTTACGTTTCAGCTTCAGCATGAGAATCAGTAAGCATAGTCGAAAAAAATCTTGTCATTCTGTTTTACGATCTCTTTTTCCTCTCCATTTCCGTAGTAATATACATATTGGAATAATATTATACTTATGCAATGCCCCAACAAGTCCTCCACCACCTTTTTCCTCCCTTTATCCTCATCTCGTTCCCCACTTTAACCGCTTCACTGCTCTTTAAAACCAGCAGCAGCAGTTCCAAGAAATTATGCCTAGTCTCGTCCAAAATCCAAATTTTCTCAAACACCGTTTCCATTTTTATTCACTCTCATCATCATCGTATTCCTTTTTCTATCTACGATGATGCCAACCCCTTCAATTCAACAGAGAACTCACCTCGCCGCCACCATCATCTTTAAAGCAATACAAAATAATCGCGACAATTTCATAAATATATATTTTTATAATGCATAAGTACATTAAAATAACAAGCTAAATAAATTCTGAAAAATATTCCGAGAATTTTTTTTTCCTTTTTCACTTTTCTCCTTTCCACTTAAAAATATTATGTAAACCTTTTTTATTATTATTATTTTCCTTTTCTTATGAAAAAGGTAAGTAAGTAAAAAGGAAGGGAACCAAACCAAGCAAGAGTTGAATAAAGTTCCATCATCATCATCATGATTTGCATTACAAGTGAAAAGTATTTGGAAGGAAGAGAGGGAGTGGAGCGCCATTTGTACTACAATGGAGTTCACGTTTTGATGTACCACCTCAACTATCACCGCAAACTCCACCAACCAACCCCACACCAGTCACAATCAAAATACAAAAAACTACCTCCGTTTTATTACATAACAACAACCACAGCTTCAGCAGTCCTCATCCTTTGGCAAATCATCATCGTCATGTCAGTGAACACTACCATTTTTTTAAAGAAAAAAGGACTAAAGAAAACTTTCCACATTTTAAAAAGATGACGACGACTTTTCCCTTTCTTCCTTTTAAACTCACAACAATTGCGTCAAGATCCAAAATATCTTAGATATCCCATTATACCATCTTTTTTCTTATTCTTCATATGCCTGCCACTTCTGCACTACTTAACTTATAATAAAGAATATCCTTCTTATTCCACTTTTCTATCCTATCGCAACCCTTACTGCTACAGAATCAGATTTATATAGAACGAGCAAGCTTTCATTTTATATATTTATTTTTATTTTATTTTCCTCCATGAAGAGCCATAAAAAGGAAAAGCAGGCACATCCAGGAACAAGAAGTAGGAAAAAAGAATAGAAAAAAATCTTTAAAGAAAAAATGTACATATTTTTTATATTTTGCTTTTTTCATCTTCTTCCTCTTCTGTTGCTGTTTCTTAAGTGAAAGTTCTCTTGAGGATGCCCCGCTGTTTTCCAAATGTTCCCTTTTTCTCTTTCTCTCTCTCTTCAAAAAGGGATAAAGTGAACTGATGTGGAAAGTATTGCACATTATGCGGAGGATGAAGGAGTAGAGAAGTTGGGGATGGGAAAATAAAAAAACTCGTTGTGAAAAAAATTGTATTATTGCTCGGCTCCTGTTTTGTTGCCACCAGTGCATCCTCTATCTTCCTGCTCATCCTTATCTAACCAGCAACAACAACAACACGAGCCATCATCAGAATCATCACCATCTACATCGCCATCATCGTTTATCCTATTGAAATTCACTGAAAGTATTTATGTTTTGCTGTTATTGTTGCTCCTATTCAAGTTCCTCTGCGTACCCAAACCAAGAAGAAGAAAAAGCAGTTTACTTCTTAAACAACTTTCTTTTTTTGTTTTCTCCCTTCTATTTAACTTAAGTAGCGAAAAAGGATTCATTCTTTTATTATTATTATATCTGCTCCAGTGCTACTGCCTGTCGTATCCTAGCCACTTGAGACCGTGCTTTTTTACTAAAACTTTTCATTTTTGTTGTTCTTACTCCTTTTGTTTGTTTCGACTAAATAAAAAACGGCGAGTTTAAGCTTAAAGTATATAACGTGTAATAATAACGTAAAGCGTCCTCTATTTCAATGCAATTTCTTTTGATAAATATCTTTATCATCCATGCCGTCGTCATCATTCCCGTTGCTACCGTCATTATGATATGAACTTTTTCCTTTGGATAAAAAAGAGCGAAGGGAACTGAAGTATAATAACTGAAATGATGGGAAGAAAATTTTGTTATAATAGTTGAGACCGTATTTAATAAAAGTTTACTTTTTAAGTAAAATATACAATCCTTTTTTGCTAAATTGAATCTTAACAGAATCTTTCCTGAGCGAGAGAACAAGAAAGAGTGACAGGAAACAATACAAAAAAGGAAGTTTTTTCAACCACTTTTCTCTCTAAGAAGGGGAATAAAAACGGAAAAAACGCCTACTTTAAAGATGATTCAAAAGATTTGAAAAATGGGCATGTATCAGCGGTGAGTTCATAGCAAATGATGATAATGCAATGTGGGACCAACAAAATACGATATTTTGTGTTTTTGTATTAGAAACCTGTAAATCTTATCGAATGCCTAATTGTTTACTTTGGTTTCGAATAATCAACTTTCTCCAAATGAATTCTTAAATTCACAACCTTTTTTCTAGTTGTGCATAAAATTATATATTTTAAGCTACCTTCTTACTTGTTTGGATTTACTTTTACTTTTTAGCTCATTATGCAATACTACCTATGGCCAAATTCAATTTAACCATTTTTCATTTTTCCTACTTTTGTATTCTATAGTTTTGCTAACAATCTCGGCTGATAAATGCACACTGAAAGAAAGAGGTTCTTCTCTGTTCTTAAAAACTTACCAACCCTAAAAATAACAATTTCGTGTATATTTATCTTTATCTCCCCCATCTTTGCCTCCGTTTTTATTCATCTTTAACTCTCTCCCTTCTTCTTTTCCTCTAACGCTTATCTCAAATATTCATTTATGATTATATTTATGATAATGATTATTATGGTAATGGTAGAAAAATGGTTCGGTGTTGAGTCTTTTGCTGGTGGCGTTATAAAAGAGGTATACGCGATCAACAATTCTATCTATGCAATGGAATTATTATTATTGTTGGTTTCGAGTTTAAACTATTCACTTTCTCCGTTCCCTCTTTTAAAAATTCCTACAACTGGTTTCTGAAGTGGATTTCTATTTAAGCGATTCATGCATTTTATCTCTAAACCCGGAAAGTGACAGTTTAGTATGTTAAGTTGAAGATAAAAGATTGTAAATATACTTCCCTCTCTTAAATGGAAATGCTAAAAGTGATTTTTTATTTTCTTAAAAGCTTCTTTATGGAATAGGAGACACTCAAATTTTTACTTATTCACACATGTAACATAATTCTTGCTGTCGCAAAATGATTACGTAATGAGATGAATTTTGAAATTCTGGAGTGCATGAATAACAACAGTAATAATGACACAGGAAAAGTGAAAGCAGCAGAGCATATATAAGGATTTGTAAACCCCTTATTTAACGACAATTTGCATATAAAATATTATTTGCATTTTGTATAAAAAAGGAAGCAGAAGATTGGTTCAGTCTGGTACGGGGTAAAATGATACAATCGTACATGAATTTTGCAAAACCTTTCATCAGTCTTTTTGCAAAACACACAAAAATTGTTGTACTTTTTAAAGAAAGATGCATGTTGCATCAATCCGTGGCAAAGGAACTGCAAAAACTTTGCTTTCTAAGAAGCTGCTAATAAACAGTCAATAAAGCAAGCAAGACATCAAACAAAGGTAATCCGGTAATAAACGATGAATAATAGGCGAAATAAATTGCTGGATATATTTGAGGAAACAATTGTACTTACGGTAGTAAACGTTCAAGTAACCCCTGTAAAGTTAGTATAGGTATAAATTAAAAAGGTGAACATGATGTGATTGATGTCTAAAGTTGCGTAATATTTTAAACCTACCACCAGTCCCAACATCCATTCGGATTGGAAAGGGTAGAAATTGTTTGTGGAAACAGGACAACAATGTCATTCAGCTCTGCTACTTCCAGGTAACCAGTTTTAGTGGGAAAAGTGTCGCCGATCAACCCCCTTTTTGTTGCAAAAAAACAAGCAGTCCTTACATCTCTTACATTTTCGCGCATGCATAAGAATTTACGAAATTTGAATTATAATTTATACTTTTTTTTATAAAATACCTTTGTTGGTGACACCCATGATAAGCAATATGCAAAGAACATCTCTTTTCTCCATTTTTGCAACCACTTGGAATGTAAATGAAACCAGTAGTGTCCATACTACTCAAACTAGGAGCGAAATTAAAGAATTCGGTTTGGTCAAAAGTGGAAAGGTCTCCATTTAATGGAACTGCTTCGTCAGGGCGCTGAAGAATTCCTCCATAAATATGATTAAGCATTTCAAAAGCTCCATTGTAGCTGCAGTTGTTAATAAAGCCGAATTGCTTTGAGGCTTGGTCACAAACTGCCCCATAATTGTGGCTGGGCTATTTTATAATATTTTTGCCTTGCAAATTAGGGGTTTTGCTTCAATCATTTAAAATATCATCATAATATATATTTGATTATATCATTATTACTTGACCATGCTCAGCAGCGATTTCAAATTCTGTCTTGATATCTGCTCCATAGTGTTGATACATAGTCTGTATTTTTGGGCCTGCTGCAGGTTTCACTGTGGAATCCTTGCTGCCATGAAAAATGTATACTTTTGTATCACGAATGTTTGACGTGGAATCAATTTCTCCAAGATTTTCCAATTTGGAAGCCTCACTGATTAGTGCTGGAACATTGATTGCGGCGGGTGAAGACATGCATAATGTGGCTGCAGCAAGACCGTTGTGACCACACATGTATGGAACTATTATATAGATGACATATATTGTAGATGGTCCTTTAGATTAAAAGAATATTTCATATTCAAAATTATGAAAAACACACCTCCTGCAAATATTCCCGCACCAAGTAGTTCACTAGAATGTGCAAAGTGATATTGGGTAGCCATTATTCCTCCAGAAGAAATTCCTGACACGCTGATTTTTGATCTATCGATGCCAAGTGGTGCTATTTAAAATTAAGAGTTATTCTGACGGTCTATTTTGTCAAATTGGATCAACAAATAATATTGGTATTCTAACGTACGAAGCTGAATTTGTCCATTTGATTCAGGAATTTGTACAAACAACAAACCTCCTAGAGCAAATAAAAATAGCTCGAACTTTAACCGTTTGTATGTAGTCATTTTCAAATTTGAAATAATGAGGTTTTCGAACAAAAATTTTTCAAATTAACTTTGGTCGATTTTCAACACATAAAAAATAATCAAATGAAAGATCAAAAGTGTTTAGTTCCAAATTTAGCCAGAAACCCCGTACTTTTGCATTAAGAATTTTTCAAAAATAAACCACTTGAATATTTTCACTATCATTTAACTGATAATAATGTAAACCCAAATAATGCTTGAAGGTGTTTTGTATGTTATAAACCACAGTATGCTTATACTACATATATGAGTTATCTGCAAAATTGATTTCTCATGTGATTTGGCATTTTGTCAATTTGATTGATCACAATTAAATTTGAATAATAATCAGAATATTATTTATGATTGATTGCTCTGGACCTTTATTACCTAAATACTATTAATCATATAGTTCAATGCATCTTTCTACGAATGTTAGGCCTGGATGTTCATATTTTGTAATTAAAGCGCCAATTTTATTGCCATTTTCTTTAAAGATCAGTTTAATCAGTATTTGTAATTTATACTTAATTGCTGATTGATAACTGCATGTCAATATTTAGGTCTTTTTACATACTTTGTTCCGATTTCTTATTTTTTAGTTCATGCAGGTATTACATAAATAACGTTTACAAATCGACCTCGCTCAACTTTCATCACTGATCGTGAATACAACATATATCCGTTTGCTAAAACGATTGAATTAACATAGATGATCTAAAGTTTTAAATTGGAGCATACATAAATTACTAACCGCTTTCGACCATCCAACGACTAGCGACGATAATGATGGAATTTATTTCATAGCTTATTTCAGGGACTCACTTTTACTATAGGGACTTACAAAAATAATTTGCACAGGTTGGAAGGATCATAAAAGCGTGTGGTCGTGGTTAAACAAAGTGATCGATCATACAAACAATATGTAATACAAATTTAATAAATACCATTTACAACGTTCTAGGTCAAATAAACAATATAGCAATATTTTTGACAGATGTACAAACAAAATAAAAAAGTTTAAGATTATGTAACAATAATATTTTTGAATAGTATATAAAGGAGACTCTGGTTTTTGTCAAATAAACAACACTAGCAATATTTTTGACAGATGTACAAACAAAATAAAAAAGTTTAAGATTATGTAACAATAATATTTTTGAATAGTATATAAAGGAGACTCTGGTTTTTATAAGTTACAATAACATATTCTAAGAAACAAGTAAATAATAGTTAATAAATCAGAAATCATTCTTAATTGCATTTGTTTGAGAAGAACGGTTTTTGAGTAGATCAGCGCTGAACGATATTATTAGAACGATGATGAACTTCTACGTGACATTAAGAAAGATATACTAATGAGCTGTAGTACATCTGATCTGATGACATGGTCTTAACAAGTTTAAGAACTTCCTTCCGTTGTGGTACGTCGACGATTCTATACAAATATAATTACACAAATAGAACATTATAGCAGACAAGAATAAAAATAAGTATTAGGTAACTTCTTCTGAATTAATCAATGAATTCAAAACGCCATCAAATAAAAACTATTACCTCCAACACCCTTCTCAACTCCAGCATAGCAGCACTTGCCCTGGATTTTTCCTGTTCAAGTTGAGAAAGCACCTGACTTAACTCTTCTTTTAAATCGTTATTACTCTTGGTCATAGTCTCCAAGTCATAAATTAGCTTTGCCTTGTCTTTCACTATAGAAAGATAAATATTACAATTAGTATTGAATAGAAACACAAGAAACGAAGAAGGCATAACGCATAAGGAAGAAAACAGTTTTAATTTACCGTCATGTGCTGCCTGAAGGTAATTGTTAATAGCTTTAACTCGTTCCTTCAAAAAACTTATATCGCCACGTAGACGTGCATTTTCTTCCGTTAAACTATTGATGAGCAGGTCTTTCTCTTCTGAAGTAGAATTGGGTCCTGCACTTCCTGACGATGCACTAGCGGCTTCTGGGGAAGGAATATGAATTGGTGTTGGCCGCTAAATTAAAACATGAAACATAGGTCATGCTGTTTAAAACTGAAGATAGAAATTTTTATTATGGGTTTAGTGGATGAAAAAGTGTTTTTCCATTTAATTACGAAAAAATAGATTGTAGATACTTTAATATAAGCTTACCGCTATTGGGGGTGGTGGTTGACGACTCATTAACAATTGTCGTTCAATTGCCAACTGCCTTTCTCTTTCAATCTCCAGTCTTGCTTCTTGCCTAAATTTTTCCACAAGCTCTTCATCATTGTCATAAGGTCCCTGAGGCTGTGACTGATAGTTGAAGGGGATGCTACTGTTTCCCCCATTAAACGTCACATTCTGGCCTCCACTTGATGATACACCCTAAACAATTTAAACATTAATACATTAAATTATTGAAAGCTTTTTAATTGGTATATTAATGGTAAGGTTAATAGTGCAGGTCCTCCTCCCGACTCTGCCTTGCTTACAAGTTTACAGTTAGTACTGAGAATGAAAGA
>JAHZNK010000748.1:0-12194 GCA_027744615.1 Lepidocyrtus cf. nigrosetosus NNG-2020 | reverse complement strand
AAAAAAGCTTTGAATTTAAATTTTTTAACACAAGGATTTAGTTTGCGTTTGAGCTTAATTTAACAAGATGGTTGGTGGGCAGTGATGATGAGGATGAGGAAAAATTGAGAATAAAAGGGAAAAGGGGCACCTAACTCATAAATTTATGAATTTTAGGTTTACCTTTTGAATATCCTAAAGTTATTGCATTTAATATTGCTTTGTTTAGATGTCTAATTGTTAGTTTAGCTTAGATGGGTTAAATCTTTGAAAAAGGATAACAATTTTAGTTATTTAGATTAAGCCAACTTCATTATATTTTTAATCATAAACCAAAGCACTATATTAAAAAAAATATCGGAAGTTTGCATACGTTAGCATGCACTCGTTAAATTTAATTCTAACCAAACAATTCGAATAATCATTAATTCTTTATGGTTAGCACAATTAAACTATCGCTACATTTACAACAAAATCAAGCAAAAAACAAAGTCAAGCAAAATTTAAAAGCATCAAAAATGCAAAATAAACCACTCTATTCAAACATTAGATTATTTTCAGTTTCAAATGTAATGTTTCACTTAAGCAATGTTCTACACTTCAACACTTTTTTAATCCTTTCATTCTACGTTTAGCATCATTGTATCGCATCGCATCATAAGCAACCCGCAATTGCTGGTAACAAAGTTACGTAAGTTATGAAAAGATACATGCTACCCATGTAGGATTTTTTGCTACAATGTTAGCTTTTCTTCCACAATGGTCATGATGTGCTCGTCTTCAGCAGAAACAGAAGAACGCAGAGTTTTAAAGCTAAAACTGGTTTTGTTCCATTCTACCGTACATGTTAAACAGAAAAGGATTGGCCTAATAGGAAAGAAAGAGGCGGTTGGAGCTGCTTCCCCAGCCATTCAGGTCCCCCTCGCTCCACCTAAATCCCGACATGGAGAAGATACAAAGAATAATAAAAGCGAAGGGGGAAACCTTGCTTACGCTAATCCTGTGCTCTGGCTTATTAAGTTAGAAACGGAAACCGACAGGATTCATGCGCATAATTACACAAACAATGTAAACGAAGGAGAGAGAGGAAAACGAGTTTCGCTCTGCTCGGCGGAGAAGGCTATTATGAAAAGGAAAGAATGAGATGGAAGGATTTTTATACTTTTTGAAACATACAAGGCTTATCATTTTAGCTGGCTCTCTTCTCTTTTGGTTTGCTTTTCCAAGCAGAGATCTCTCTGTCAATTCAATCATCATTTCCCTACTTGTAGTTAAACTCTCGCTAACGAAAAATGAGAATTCAACCCTATATCTACTCACACAAATATAGTTACTTTTAACTTACGTAATACTACGTAATGTACTGCTGCATTGCGCCATCCACGTTAAAAATTTAAACTGTGTACTTGGTAAGCTGTATTTTTTCCTAAAGCTGAAACAACTCATTTCACTCATTCTTTCCTTTTTAAACAAAACGAGTGAAATATATTGAGATGCTAAAGCAGGAGCATTTACTGCTCAAACCCGTGGCGAATTTTAGCTGACACTTCTCATACCAAATGGGAAGGCTTTATTAGCCGCTCCTGTCCATCTTTACCATTCATACTTACCCGTTTTTACTTTAAATGGAAAACAAGAGAAAATGCTATTTTATTTCTTGTTTTCATCATCGACTGCATTGCGTGTACTCTTCCATGCTTTGGGGAATACTTTCAATCTTGCTCAATTTTTTCCAGTTATTAAGCAAAGTTTATGAAAACTTTGAAAGGAAGATAAACATGGATTAAACGTAGAAATTATATTGTTACTTTGAACAAATGGATAGATACTCCTGCTTACCCAAACAAAACTTCACTTTTAAAGAATAGGTTAGGACAGGCAAGCAGAAGACATCTATATAAAATCATTTTCTCATTTCATTTTCGTTTCAAAAATCCTTTTCGATTTTCTTCCTAACCAAACTTGTCAAAGCAAATATAGCGAAGGAGGAGAGCTGGATAGAAAACTGAAAAAAGGACAGAAAAAAGGAAAGGATAAGGGCTCTTGCTCGCTCATGTGCTTTTATACTTTTACATAAAATTATCATGGAGTAAGTAGAATAAGAGGAACCTGAGAGGAATGGAGCAGAAGCATTAGAATCTTTTCTGCTTTGTAGAGTTTCTCATAGGACGGGACAGGAGGATTATTTAGACGTCACTTTGTTAGCTAGCCAGCCACACACTCCATTCACTCACCTACCAACAAACAACACATCTTACTCACTTCACTACCACTGCTCATTATATTCTTCTAAAAACTAACAAAAGAGCTTGTTCACTTCTTGTCATCCCTCTCCTGTCTCTGCATTATTGAGAGGAGAAAAAAGCAAGTTAGAAGCGAAGGAGTACCCAAAATTCCCATATACCTATACCTGTCTCTTCTTATTCCCATCCTTTTCTTATTTTCTATCTTTATATTACAGAGACAGATACGTCCAAATAAGAAACATGATTATTATATCATCTCCACTTTACTTCATTTCTTGAACAAATAGTGAGAGAGACAGAGATGGAAAAGTAACTAGCCTTCTATTATAGCTAGTGCTAAGCCAAGCATCAAAACATCATCATCAAACCTTCAACAAGAAGAGCAAACAACTCAGTTGTTGAGAATTTAGCTGACTGCTCTGCTCACCAGTCATCAAAAAGAAGAGATCTTATTTACTTTGAGCCACATTCTTCTAAAACAATCACACGAGCTCACACACACTTACACTTCCATATCCTCTCTAATTTCCATAACGTTAGCCAAAGAGAGAGAAAGGCTATAGCTTAAAATAAACAGACTAAGCCTGTGTGCAGATTTTGAGCTCGACTATACTTTTTTTTTGAAGGAAATAAATTACCTTAATTTTTCAAAGTCTTAAACAAAAGTAGAAACAAATCCTTCTTTGCTGCTGGAAAGAAAAATTAAGCAAGCAGGGAACCCCTCCAATTTAAGTCAAGTCTCATTTTAGCTTCCCTCAAAGATTTGGGAAAGAAAAATAGGAAAGCGACAGCTAACACGTGGGTTAAGAGGACAGAGGGCCATGCGATGCAGTAAAACAGAAGCAGGGAAGAGCCGAACGAATATATACTGAAGAAAACTTTGAGAGGGGGAAATGTGAGCAGAAGTCAAGCTCAAGAGCGTACAAAGAGCTTGTTCTCCTTTTCTAAAAGGATCTTCTCTCTTAATCATCATCGTCATCATCAGGAAAGGGAATAAAGAAAGGGATCTCATTTTATACAAACAAGTTGATTGAAAGATGAGGCAGGAAAGAGAATAGAAAAAGAACAATCATTATTTATTTATTACTCGATATCATCATCAAAAAACTGATTTTTTTATTTCTCATTCAAAGTCACAAAAAGAAGAATTATAAAAAACTGATTTATTTATTTTTGAACTAAATGAAAGAAAGGTGATAACCTAAACAAGAACACTTTCTTTTAATAAGCAAGCAAAAAACAGAATCAACTTGATCTTCCCCTGTCAGTCATCAAAAAACAAATCCAGCAGACAGAAAAGAGACGAGAGAGGAAGAAATGATTAAAGCAGTGAACCCACTTAACTCAAAGCAGTAGTAATCCTTTAAGAAATAAACAGAGAAAGAAAAAAACCGGCTGTCAATCAAACTCAGTAAGTGATCCGCCCCGATCTACGTATGTAAAAGAAGAAAAGGTCTAAAAAGAACAAGTTAAAAGCTTAAGTGGTGTTCCTTTTTGGATTACAACAATTGTTGTGATATGTTTTGAGTGTTTTGTGCTTTGTTGTGTGATTTCCCTCATGTGCTTTTTTGCTATTACAAAGCCTTATATCAATTTCGCCCAATGAATAAAAATCTAGTAAGCCTGAGGTCATATGAAATAAAAATACTCTAAACGGCTTAACAAGCAAGGATTACTAATTTTTATGAGAAATTGAAAGTTTGAGACTTTATGTGAACTTGTCATTTGGGTGAAAAAAGAATTTTCTCACACTGGATTAAAATTGTTCTTAAATTAAAGAGTTTGTAAATTAACTTTACCTGTTTAAATCTGCGTTTATATCGCACCGAGTCAGGTGGGTGTGTGGTTAGGTTTGAGTGGAGAAAAAGAAAAGAACATTTTCGGGTTTGACAAGCCGACATCAATTTCCTTTTGTTTTCAATTCGTTTAGATGTTGACAAGTGTCATTTTACCCCGTGAGAATTGAGAGAAGGGGAAGGCGTGGCTTGTCCATCAAATACATCATCAACATCAAAAGTAAATAAATACCAATTGGGTTGACAACCTTTTAGTCAAAATTATTGACAAGCTGACACTTTTTTCCTTGTTAAACAATATTGAGCAGAAACAAGGAAAAGCAAGTTGATAAACCTGAGCGTAAGAATGGCTCAATGTTTTGACGGTTTCATGTAGTAATTAGCGTGTCACTTGTCACAAGAAAAAAAAACTTTTACAAGAAGAGTACATTTCAAAATATTTCTACAATGTTGGCTCTTCCAGTAGAACGCCTTGTTGGCAATTCCTCAAATAACACAAATAATAACAACAATAACAATGCAAAAAGTCAGCAATTAAATCACCGCCATAATCACCATAATCACCACTCCACTCACAGGAACTCAGCTTCCCCTGACTCTTCAACAATGAGCGATTGTTCCAGCACTAGGAGCATGAGCAGTAGTCCCCTCAGCAGCCCTTTAAAATCTTCTTCCACCTCTGCTCCAAGCATTGGAGGAAATAGTCCAATTAGAAATTCACCTCCATCCTCAAAATCAGATTCCGACTTGATCTCAAATTCAGAAGAAGCAATTGTTAATGTGATCTCCTCCAATCCCCCTTCCCCATCATCTTCCCCTGTCATTAATAACAACAGAGGAAACAGTCCTTCTTCATCCCCTCCACCTCCCTCCCGAAAGAGGAGACGAAGCTCTAGTTCCCAGAGCTCACAAACCAGCTCGAGACGTAGCCGAAGTAACTCTCCAAACCCTTCTTCCCAAAAAGCCGCTTCTCTCGTTATGAACATGACGATTAAACAAGAAACAACATCTCCTTTAAATTCTCCCCCACCGCCAGAAGCTTCTTCTTGTCACTCTTGCTGTTGTCCACGGACGAGCACAAAAGACGAGTCAAATGAACAATCATCCCCTTCATCATGTAACATTAACAATAAATCAAGTAATAGCAATGAAAGAAATTTAACAAAAATTGAAAGTGGGGAAGAAGATAATGACGAGTGTGCCAATAATTTGATCAGAAGCAATAATAAACTTAGCAGCAGAGCATCTGCTCACCACCGATTTAATAACCACGTGGTGGACTCCTTCCCTTCCCCACCACCGTCATCAGACCACCATCATCATTTTTCCCATCATTTTAATCATCACCAGGAAATGAGGGGGAGTCCTTCCTCCCTTCTTGGATTCGGTTTGGGCATTAGATCATCATCAAGTATTTCAAAAAGGGATGAAAATACTTCTTCTGGTGGTCACCCTTCGTTGACCGTGGATAATGGGCTGTCCTCACCTGGGAGCTCCATCAGCAGCACAAGCAGCTCTGGCTGCTCTGTTAACGGAAGACCACCATCAAGGCCCCCTTCAACTGCCTCAACAGCTTCCTCCAGTTGCTTCAGCTCTGTGCTTAGCCTTTCTGCATCGAGTGCGACGACAACAATGGGAAGATTGAATTCTCCTTATTATCATCACTCAACAACAGCGTTACATAATAATAATCATAATGGACTTCATCATCATCATAGCCACTTTTTAAAGTTTTCAATTGAGGACATTCTTCGACCCGACTTTGGCAATAATAATAACAATAATAAATTACGGTTGGGGATTAACAACAATGCCAACAATGGCTTGAAATCTTCAGCTTCGAGAGAACAACAGCAGAGTAACAATAATAGCAACTTAAATAGAAAGCCCTCTTCTCAACTTCATTCCCCTCATAATTCTTCCACTCCTTCCAATAATAACTCTGAGCAGCAACAATCTGCGAGACCAACAAGCAGAGCATCCAGCTTTAAATATCATTCCGATGATTCAAATTGTTCTTCAACGAGCAGACAAACGGAAGTTGTGGATGATACGAAAATCAATCCGAAAGTTCCGGAAGGACCGTTATTATGGCCTGCTTGGGTATATTGCACAAGATACAGCGATCGGCCTTCTTCAGGTAAGATAAAATCACAGTCAAATGCCTTTTCTAAAAGTAAATAGAAGACTATAGATAAAGTTCACCCATGATTTTGCGAGTAAAGCTCATAAAGCTAGAAAACTATATCAGGATTTGAATAATTTATGCTTTAATTATGCATCTAGAGCACATTTTCTTCTTCAAAAGTTTTGGCTAAACTTTACCGTAACTTTTTAGCATATCTTGCAAAAATATGTGTTCATTGGCTTGGCATACAAAATTTGAGCATAAAATGAACAAACAAAAGAGCTCATCCTTTGACTTTCTTCTTTATGGCTTTGGCTCAAGGGCTAAAAGATCAGGCCATGAGCAGACTATTTGACTATGAATGAGATAGTATTTCACCTCATTAGTAGAGCACTCTTGACTTGAAAGAAGGATAACAGTACTAAACAAATTATAAACTATCATTAGACAAACAAAATATTTATAAAGCGTTACATACACTTCGTATTCTAAAACAAACTAATTATTTGTTACGATAAAAAAGGACTTGAAGTAGACTTCCTTCAGGCAGACTATTATGAGAGGAGGGAAGACGTGTGCGAGAAGAGCGAATAAAAATGAGCGAGTTTCATTCTTTATTTCTTTTATGGAGTTATTTATTAAGACATTTATTACACTTTTCCTAGATTCTTTTGTGTATTAGTACTATCCTTAAATTTGCTCATTTGCAAACTAACTGTGATAGTAAATGATAATGATCAAACTTACAAACTATTTATACAGAGGTATAAAGAAGGGAAGTAAAGTAGATTTGTTTGTATTTTGTTACCTGTCTCTGTCTCTTCGTAAATTCAGAAAAGGGCTAATGGCTATATTATATTTTTCATTAATTTCATTAAATCTTGCATATTTAGGGAAGATAATGATGTGAAGAGAAGAAAAGACGCAGTTTATTATTGACAGGGACATGTGTCTAAAACTTTATCATTTTTTATAAACTCTTGTTATAATAATGATAATAATACCTTTCTGTGAAAAGTTAAAAGTATGCAACGTTGAGTTTATTTCTTTGCCAATTCTGGTTTTATTTTATGACATTCTGCACGGCTGTTAAAATGTATCATCATGTCCTCAGCAAAAGCCTAAAAAATATCCTGCATATTTTCACTCTTTGTTTAAAGTATATTATTGGTGATGTTTATTATGGGTGTAAAGTCATTAATAATTCGTCTACTTTGTTTTGGCTGTGATTCAAAAAGGAATTATGAGAAAAATGGCATTTTTGTTAACAAACAAGGAATAATAGACAAGGTAAAACAGGCGAATATCGCATTGACTGGCTACCAATTTTTTCATAGATGAATATAAACGGAATTTTTAAGAAGAATGATAAAATAAGATTTTGAAGGATGTGGCTTTTTACAGAGATCTGAGAATTTCGAGATTGAGAGTTATTTACTTTGTACTTCCCATCTTGAAACACAGTCAAAGAGAGAATAATGATTATTTATACTTGTTGGTTTAATGATTAGAGGGAGAAATATAATAAAATTTGACATGGTTATCACATCAGCATTGCGGCAACAACAAGGAGGAATATTATGACGAAGAGTTTTTCAAGCAGTGATACATATTTTATTAAATGAATTTATAGATTTATATTCATTGCTCATAAGTAGCGTTCCTGCTAAAATAATAATTAGCTTTGCTGTCAAGTTTGTCGTTGTAGAAGATAAAGAAGCTAAATTGTATTCCTTCTTTGCTAGAATGAAGCACATTCAATTACTTTGCCAAAAAACTGTAAAGAGAAGATTGAGAGACGTTTGTTTGATATGATTATTTTAATTGCAAATGTAAACTTTTGAAGGAAACGCTTCCACCACTACTACCACTCTCTCTCCATCAATGCCAATTTCTCATTTATTAATTTACTACAAGTAATTAATTACTTTGTTAATTCACTCGTTGAAAATTAAGACGATGAGAGTAACAAATTGATTACTAATTGATTGTAAATAGAAAAAAGAGATGGATAAACTTCTATTTACTTGTAGATATCCCTAATTAGCTGTTCCTTTTGCTTTTTGAAAAAATTAATATGCGTAGCATTGATCATAATTAAGAAGAGAGAGAGAAGGGGAAGGCATAGAAATAAAACTGATGAGATATTAGCATTGCTAATTGCCGACAGTTAATATTTTTTATTATTGTTTTCTTTCATTAAGTTGGATTTGTTAAATGGAAACATTTTTCTTTTCAATTACTTCAAATGAGTATTTATTTAGAATAAATGCAATTCCTTTTATTGCTTTTCTACTTAAATTACACGACAAGGCTACTTCAGTTAATTTTCTTATGGTTGATTTGCTTTACTGGTTGGGTGACTGATGACGGGAGGGACCTCCATCAAAGATCTTTGTCCTTTTCACAAAATCTAATGAATATCATTTTGCACGCAATTATATAACCCAACCGATTTTGCTACCCGCTTTACAGAACAGTAACATTTAATTTGTTTATTTACAATTACGATGCAGAAACGTGTTTATAAAAAATTATTAATTTTTAGACGGTGAGTTTAATAGTCAGGTAGCTTAAGATAAATGATGTCAATTAATGAAAAATTAAATTCTGCTTTTGCTATCACTAGCATTCTAGCGACGCTTCTTTGTACCTAGCTGTAAATGACAGAGTGATTGAATGAGTGAGCGAAATCAATTAACTAATGTAGAACATCATGAAATGAGCCAAAAGAGAAGTCAATTAGGGTCGATTTAGACATGAAAGAGGAGAGTCTATCAGCCGAAAATGAAGAGCGTGTAGGAAAGTGATGACGAAAATTGTAAAAATTACCAATTGAAATTGAAGATTTCATCAAATCACAATTGAAAAATAAAAAAACTTGAAAAATTAATGAGATTTTGACACTTCAACTTCAATCTTCAAATACTCAAAAATTGAATTTTCAAAAGAAAAAATAAGATTGTAATTTTTTGTCCAACTCAATCAAATGTCTGATTTTCACTTGCTTGCATGACTTGATTTGATATTCATGACAAACAAATTAAACGTCTCTGTGAAGATTGTGAGAAGTGGTGAATAGTAATGTAATAATGATTGTGATTGAATTGATAAAAATCAAATGATAGGAAAAAATGGTTAGTAATGAACGCGGGAAATAAGGCCAAGCTATGCTGTAGAATAATTTGTAAGGAACGTGTGTAATTTCACGCCTCTGATTATCTTGATGATGAAGATGACTGTGATCAATTTGCATGTAAGCAAAAGAGAAAAAGAAGCAGTAAAGGTGTATTGGACCTCATATGGTGCCAATTGATTAACCATGTTCAGGTTTTATGGTCTGTTAATAGAGAAAATATGATTAGCTCTCCATACACGAGTTACATAGAGAGAGAAATGAAAGAAAAAAATCAGAAGAAAGTAAATAGAAATTGTATTTGATAAAATACTAATAAAGGTGTTTTTAGGCAAGAGCATTTTAATTAAAGATTTAATAACAATGCGTTTTCGGTGTAATTAAATTAATTGAAAATAACAAAAATTCACCTTAAGTCTGATTAACTTTTAAACTAATGTATTATATATTCATTATCTCCATTCTTAAGACGTAATTGAGCTGACTTTGTAGAGGATCATACTTGAACTAAAGGATTTCTTCAAGTAAAAAGTAATCCATTGCATTTTTTGTTTAATTATGCATCAAATCAATCTTTTCTTTCTACTTTAAATCCATCGTCAGATTAGCTTCTACTTTATTCTGATATTATTATAAAAGCAAACAATCAAGTGAATAGCTGTAAAGTGGGAATGATGAAACGATAACATCAAATAATACAAAATCATAAATATACTTTTATCAAATCATATTTCAAATTCAGACAAAGCTGGACACTTATTTACTTACTTGGGCTTTGTTTGCTTTTCTTAAAAAGTTGAAGATGATCACTCAAATGTCTTTCCAAAATTATCTTAAGATGAGTATCTATTCTTTAGCGTTTTAAATGACTTGTTTAATCTAATAAAAATGTGCATTTAAAAGTAAGCACAATTCATTCAATCCTCTTCACGTTTTTCCAACAGGGGTAAGCAGACATTTAAATTTTCAAGATCAATCTCTTTCTGGTTCTCTTCAAAATCATTTTACAGCCAGATTTTTAGAATTTCATTACATTTCCTTAAAAATATGAGTGATCTCATCAAAGAACTTTATTTTGTTGTTTGATTACATTATTATTATACTCGTTCCATTAACGTTCGTCTTGATACGGAAAGAATTGCTGTTTGACAAGAAATGTGTGATATTCAGATTAGGATAAAAAAGGCAAGCATATAAAAAAATTTGAGCTCGTGTGAGGGATGACGGATTACATTATGATTAAATGATGTAATGATTCAACGTAGGCAGTGAGTGAGTGTACTTGTTTAAAAGTCTAGCCAAATGAATCAAATTCTTTTCTTTTTTCTTACTGATTATGATTATGATAGAGTGACAAGGATATACATTATAATATAATGATGATGAGGATCCTTACAAGATTATTTTTCCTTTTGAAGTTATGATAGGTCATCAAGTCCCATTAAAAATTGGAGAATTCTGTCTCTCTACTACTCATGATTACAATTCCTACACAAAAATGTCTAATGTAAAGTAAAGTTTTTTGGCATTCTTTGGAAGTGTAAATGTACCAAGTGCCAAAACCTTATGAAAAATAAATTGAGAATAATCGTAATAAGCTCATCATCATCTATCATTGCATCTCCTTATATTAAAAGTATTTTAGAAATAATGGTACATACTTAAACGAGAAGAATGAACAAGATAATAACAAAATAACCTTCATTTTCTTAATCTTGTTGATGTGCCAAAACCTTATGAAAAATAAATTGAGAATAATCGTAATAAGCTCATCATCATCCATCATTGCATCTCCTTATACTAAAAGTATTTTAGAAATAATGGTACATACTTAAACGAGAAGAATGAACAAGATAATACCAAAATAACCTTCATTTTCTTAATCTTGTTGACGTATGACGTTTAAAAGGGATCTCATGTAGATTAAAGAAAGAAAGCAGTAAAAACGAATGGAACTTGTTTCTTTCAAGGATCAATGTCAAATCATTTAAAAATGCTTGAATTTTATTAATTGATTTTCTTTTTTTATTTGTAGGACCCCGTTCACGCAGAATTCGGAAAGAAAAGAAGCCACCCTCAGCTGCCCCTACAGAGGGTGAGTTCATTTCTGGTCTACAATAATCATAAAATTAATTTAGCTCCATTACATGCTCATAATTCAATTTCCAATAATAAAATGAACAATTTTAATTTTTAGAATAAACGGGCTAAGCTGAAAAAATCAACGGGACAAAGAAACGGCCTTGCCATGCAACTGATGGCTCAAGGCTTGTACAATCACTCCACCATACCCGTTGATGAAGATGAGGAGATGTACCTTGCCTAAACCAACAACTTCCTAGCAAACAATTTTTCTCCAAACCTTCCTCAACAAAATCGTAAGAGTCCAAAATGCTGAAATGTCATATTCATCTTAATAATATGATTCACATAACCGCATAAGAAGGCTTTTCTCGAGAAAAGCAGTTACAACGAAAAAGCTCATTTTAAATCTGAATAAAGAGACTCGGCAAAAAATTCAGCTTTATAAAAATCAGGCAAATATTAATTAATAAACAGATGCAATATTAGTTTGTAAAATTACATGCAATAAAAAAAGAACTAGCTACCATTTGAGTTGCAATAACAAACGTCTGTACATTTTACTCAAATTATGTAAAGAAAGTCGTGTTAACCATATTGATTTCCATTTAAAATGAAATACTTTTAATAGCCCTACAACGTAAGAATCCCTCCTAAATCTGCCATGTAAAGTGTAAATTGCGAATCATTATTTGGAAATGTATATTTATTATTTCTGAAAGAAATAAGTCCAGAAAAATAATAGTCCCGGTTAATACTAGAAGCTAAGAAAATCTCGTAGCTTTTTATACTCGTTTATTTGTTTATATTGTTACGTT
Organism: Lepidocyrtus cf. nigrosetosus NNG-2020; assembly: GCA_027744615.1. Taxonomy (NCBI): domain Eukaryota; kingdom Metazoa; phylum Arthropoda; class Collembola; order Entomobryomorpha; family Entomobryidae; genus Lepidocyrtus; species Lepidocyrtus cf. nigrosetosus NNG-2020. The sequence goes on along the minus strand of JAHZNK010000748.1, from coordinate 9 downwards.
GTTTTTGTT
>JAHZNK010000747.1:0-14535 GCA_027744615.1 Lepidocyrtus cf. nigrosetosus NNG-2020 | reverse complement strand
ACCTCCATCATGCGCGTCGTATCGTCCTCCTGTGTCTTCCGGCATCAAAATAGTTAACGCTCCAATCTAATGAACGGTTACATTAGTAGAATTGTTTTATAAAAACGTATCTGAAATAGATTTTGAAAAAATCGTAATACCTCTTTTAAATTGGCAACTGCTTTTCGTATTTTGTCCTGTTCCGGTGGGTCCACAGCTAATGCTAAAACCTCAAGGGGTGCTCCCATACTGAGTAATTTCACTTGAAGCACAACTGATTCCAAACTGGAACGATTCATTTCCGGAGAGGCTTCTTGCTCCAAAGTTTCCTGGTAAAACAATATTGTAAATATAACATGCATTATGCAACGTAAATATGCTAGCAAGTCTACTCCTCGACGTTATTAATTCAGCTCGTTCATGTGCAGATAGATATATAAAGAATACGAAATATGAATTATACAAAAATCCTTACATAAAACTCTCTCGTCACCATCCTATACACTGTTCCAGCGGAAACTCTGCCGCATCGTCCCCGCCTTTGAATACATTGATTTTTGGAGGCCCAATCTAATCTTAAACAAGTGTAGTTTGTAGCGGGATCACAACTCAAATTTTTCGTTAGACAAAAGTCGATAACTAGAAATGAATCAACCAGATATGTTTAAAAATGAACGAATAAGTTAATTCAAACTATAAAATGTCGGTTCAACCAAATGCATACCGTATTTAATGTCAGGAACAGTAATTGAACTCTCCGCAATGTTGGTAGCAAGAATAATTTTACGGTGACCCGGCCCAACAGAATGAAATACTTTCTGTTGCTCCTCACTGGTGATTGATGAATGAAGTGGATATATGATCCACTTCAGGTCAACTGGATTCGACTTCTCCCTGTTATCAACAAAAAAACGAAACAAAATTTTAGAAAATATTTAACGTGAGAATTTATATAGCATTACTATTTGAAATAGTTAACTCACTTGGCTCTATTTTGTCTGAGTTCAGTGAGAATTTTATAGAGTGTTTCGATTTCAAGAAGTCCAGGAAGAAATATTAAAACAGCACCACGAGTTTGAAGTGATTCCTTCTTTTCAGTTTCATCAAAGCCCTCAATGATGGCGGCTGCAAGCTCGTAGCATTCAGCATGCAACTTTGGTTCTTCCAATCCCTGCATATTGAACTCTTCATTTCCATGCTAAAATAAAAGAAAAACGTATTCGTTAAGTGTGATATTGTACTACTTAGAAGGTATAAGACAAAGAATAAAAGCATTCTCATTTGAGCTGTAAAATATTATAAACCCAAATAAAATTACTCACAATTTGAAAAACAACATCCTCTAAGTAGAATTCTTTGATAGGAAACATGTTTGGATAATCAACTTTGATATTAATAGGGCCCATGGGTTGCATATTTGTCTCAGGAACTTTCCATATTGGAAAGTAATTTTCAAATTTATCTGTGTTTAGAGTTGCAGACATCAATATTATCTTGNAATTTGAAAAACAACATCCTCTAAGTAGAATTCTTTGATAGGAAACAAGTTTGGATAATCAACTTTGATATTAATAGGGCCCATGGGTTGCATATTTGTCTCAGGAACTTTCCATATTGGAAAGTAATTTTCAAATTTATCTGTGTTTAGAGTTGCAGACATCAATATTATCTTGGTACTCGTGTTATAGGTGTCAACCATTATCTTTTTGATGACGAGTAAAAGTAAATCTGTCTCCAAGTCCCGCTCATGAACTTCATCAATTATTATATGAGTCCATTGATCGAGTTTTTTTCGTCCAATCAGCAGCTGAAGGAGCACCCCAGTAGTCATGTATGTTAGTCTTGTATCCTCGGAAATCTGCTTTGACATTCCCACCTACAAATAACAACAACAAGCTAGTGAGATAACCCTCTCTAGTAGGAGTGCATAAATCGTGAATCCAAACAAATACTAAAACGAGAACTGTACCTGATACCCGACTAATTGCCCAAGTTTCCAATCACGCTCGGCGGCAACCCTACTAGCGACTGAGATTGCAGCGATTCTCCTAGGCTGAGTAACTGCTATATGGCAGCCAGTTTTAGAGGCATCGTCAAGGATGAACTGCGGTACCTAAAACCGTGAATATTAATTGAGTAAAAGTTCATTTGAACACTCCATATAACATGCTATATTAAAATATTTTTTTGAATTTACCTGAGTAGTTTTACCACAACCTAAAACAACCAAAAAATCAAACATTAAAATTATAAATCATCATATACACTATATGTTCTGTGCAATAAAAATACTTATCAACCTGTGAATCCTTCAATCATCATTATTTGATGTGTTTTTAGACCTTCCAGTATCTAGTTCAAGCACCAACAAATTATATATTCATTTTGGTAATAATGGATTAATCAATATGGGCAAAGACTTCAGCACCTTTCATACATCATTTAAAAATATCAACAAAAACATTATTTATTAACTACCTCTGGTTTAGAAGGGTTTATCACTAGATGCGAAGTGTCAAACATCCTTTTATTCATATCATATTTAGCAAAGACATCGGCATCCAAAGTTGGGTCTTCAGGTACCTTTCCATATACAGACTTCCCCATGTAACTTTCAGTTGGTTCACTTCGTGCGTTTGTGAATTGGGTGCCGGTTTGCGAAACGCTATCCGCATCTTCGTGCTGTCTTCGACCCCGACCCCGACCACGTCCCCGAAAACCTCTGTAACCTCCACCACGACTAGCACCCGGAACACGTTCATTTCTATTTCTTGGCTGATAATTCCTGTCTCCAGTTCGATCAGTTACAGCTTGAAGATTTAACTAAAATTAAAAAAAAATACATTTGTTGATTTTGTTACAAAATAACATAAGACCAAGCAAACATTTTAACTTCTTACTTGTCTGATCCTCTCTCGCTCCCTTTCAACATGCTGATTGACATATGTCAAGTTTGCCTTCCGAGATTCCTCCTCTCTTTTGATTTGATCTTGATATTCTTCTTCCTCCCACCCTAATGGTTCTCTACTCAAAGTGCCCATCTCGAAGAGTAATTTCGCGAATTATCTGCATTCAAACGAAAAACAGTTTATTTTCATTTAAGATATCAATGGTCACTAATGCCCTTCATATGTTTCTATTAAATTTAAAACAAAACTTACATTTACAAAACCCCTTAAAACCGCAACCGCCACAACTACGGATACTCGATCCTTTTTACCTACGAAAAGATTAATTAATTATTTCAGATAAATAAGAAATAGACACACTTGACAGAAAAATTTGTAATGTTTTTGGGCTTAAACACCCGCTCAATTAATTAACTGCACTTAATCACCTCCAAATAATCAATCGAATAAATTTAAAGCTTAAAACCCAAATTTTCAATCAATTTTAATGAATTCCTTGCAAAAATCAATCACTGACTCAGGAAATTACTTTTTCAACTTCTCATCAAAGGAAATTCTCCAAAAAACGCCCAAGCCCAACACAAGTTTGTTCTCATTCTCGAGAACCTCTTCACTCGCGGCACTGCATGGCTTTGCTAGCAAAGAGAGTAGAGGCATGCCCATGCCCACCATTTCCCCCGCCGCTATACCAAAGTGCAGTACAAAACGACAAACCAACGAAAATTTACGTTAAAATCAAAGCTTTGATCGTCGTCGCAATGGTCAAAGCATGCATGGATAAGAAAATATGCAAAACGCCTCATTTGCATTTTTTGCTTCTCTCTTTCTACAGACTACGATGTGAACGTCACAGTTGCATTTTTTCTTTATCAGCCCTAATTTGAATATTTTTCCTGCATTGACGATCACGTTTTGGATTTAAATTGCTTATCAATTGAAAAATGATGCAAGTCTGCTAAGATGCCAGGAAGCAAGGGATTTAGATAAGACGAGGCTTATCAATTTAATGATTTACGATGGATTGATGATCGTGGACTTGCCAGGTTTAAGTGAAATTAATTAAATCTAGTCAGATAACTTTTTAACCTATGATATGATAAGAAACCAATTAAGATAATGCAAAGCTTACCTTTTCCGCTTTAATCAATCCAATCAAAATACTGATTCCTAGAGGTTAGGGATAATCTCCAGCATCGTTTTCAATTTCCGGTCACAATTTTTAGATAAAACTCCTACACACAATTTTTAACTACTCCAAGAGAGAAAAATCACTGATCAATCCCACAGAATTAATCCGAAAGTCTTAAAAATGGTAAAGAAACACTGAAGGTGGAGATTTTGTAACTTGCTCGGTTGACGGCCCCGACGATGAATGAAATGAAAATGTTGGATGTTAAAGAGAGAATCAAACTTTGATTTTTTCGGGCCGTTTAGGTTGATCATATGGGAGCATGGAAAGGACAGGATTTTATGATGGAAAATGGAATGGTGGAAGGGAATGTGAATGAAAAATTGATTGTTTTTGTGGAGGAGTGTATCGGGCATAGCATGGCATAAACTTCTTTATAAAAAAGAAAGGAGAAAGAAAAGTTGGAAATGTTGGAATAGAAGAAATGCGTGCAGCTGTCTCTGTACAGTTAAGTTCCTTTGTGAAAGTAGTACAAAGTAGTACAATATAGCATTGCTTTTGGAGTTGATGGTACCCGCAACGGGTACTGTGAATGACGTCAGAATGAACATCTTTGATGAAAACTCATGAAATAGGTTTCAAATCCTTAAAAACCATGAAAGTAGTCAAACAAACCTTACTACAGATAACTGTTTAGGCGTATATTATTGCGTAATCAAAAATAATACTGTAAGAATTTCAATTATAATGGAAAACAAGAGGTAAAGGAAGGAACACATGAATCTGTAACTGTCATTAACTGACAACTGTGATTAATTACTCATTTATTTAGGTGCATTTATGATTGGTTCTTGCATGATAAGATTGAATCTGAATGAAATAGTCTATAGAAAGACATTATGGCTTTATAAAGGTATTTTTTTGTTGAAGTTGAAAAATGTATTGAATTGGGAGGCGGAGGGAGAAACATGTGTGTTTGTCATATTCATTCATAGATCTCTCACTCGTCACACTCTCACTATTGAGCTGACTGACTATCATAGTAAAAAATGTATTGTTTTAGTGAGTCCTATCAACAACATGACAAGATATGTGAGATTTTAATTGCAAAATAACCAATCTACCTCGTTGATTTGTAATAAATTGACAACTGCGTAAAAATATGAATGAACAGGGTCAGCAAGGTTTACATCGTTATTTAGGTGCTGCTGAGGCTGTGCAGAAGCTTAAAATTATAGTAAAATGCGTCCAGATAAATCATTAAAACAAATACGCAATAATTTTTATAACAGTTTTGGTTCGGTTCAATTCCATACAAACACACCCAAATTTGGTTCGAATAAGTGTTTCGCATGCTTTTAAGAAAGTGGTTTAAAAGTGTTAACTCGTCTTATCAGTTTCTAACTGTTTTTAAAAGCACTTTTGTTTTCACTAATTGATAAGCTTGGAGATTTGATTGGGGAGTGAGTACGAATTTTCTTGGATAAGGACAAATTAAGTAAGTCTTGCATCTTAATTAATCTTGAGAGGTTTTGTTTGTTTATTGGTTTTGATGGGTATAAAATAATGTGCCAGCCAACTAAAGATTTATAAGTGCAACGAATGAAATATACATCCAAACTTTCTATCCTTTGTTAATCTCATTAATTGCTTTTGCGGGGTTTCGTTTGGAATCAATTTCGAGTACATTTTGTAGTGGCACTTGTAAATTGAAGAGTTTGGAACATCCGCTACGCTGCCACTTGAGCTGGAAAGGTTTTTATTGTTTCCATGAAATGCGTCAGGGTTTTGACAACTTGAGGAAAAATTGTCATTTTAACTTTGGTTTGAAGTATTCAGGGTTTAGAGGATTAACCTTTTCTGATGATAGACTTTATAGGGACATGGGTTTTTTGCAATGCGTTGATAGTGGTTGAATGTCAATGTCCACATACGATCTATTTAAGGTGAAGCATGCTTATCTTTGGCGTATCAACAGGTTCTGCTAATTCAAGTTGTTGTAAGGCCAACTTATCAAAAGTGCTGATATGATGGGTTCATTTTTTATTTGGTTAAGTTTTGGTGTTGGTACTGTGTGTACTGATTGATGATGCTAAGTAAATAGAAAGATTTTTTATATAAATATTACACAACATCGTACCGCTTTGGTTCAGTTTTCATTTTTTCATTTATATTCCAGTTTGCTGATAAAATTCAGCTAAACATTCAATCTAAAGCAAAAGTTAGCTTATCTGCAGAGTGATTCAAGTAAGCCACTTGGTTTTGTTTTTGGCTAAACTGAAACGTGAACTTGTATGTTGTTGATCTACTCAATAAATGATTTAGAGTTTCAAATATTGAGAGAATACAAAGACCGAGTTTTTTAGATGAAAGTATGAAACTGAAGGATGATAATATGAAGTGATTGCAGAACAGTTTTTTTACTTTTCTATATCATAATGATTTTGATATTGCAAGCTGGATTGAAATCATAGAGCTTTTGCATTGTAGTTTTGTATCCTATTTCGAATCATATCTCTATAAGATCAACTTCCGGAGTTAAGAGAATCAGTAATAATAAGCTTGTGTAACCAGTTTGATTTATTTCTTGTTTCAGATGGAACAGTAATGGAAATACGCTTAGGATTCATCGTTCGACAAGCTAAAGTTCACAACTATAGAAAAGGAACATGTTTTGAAGTCAATGTCAATTGATGTAAGAGGATAAATTACAGGTGGATATATAGGAAAACTACAAAATGCAATTTACATTTACAGTAATTCAATTTTATTTGTAGAAATATCGAAGAACGTATTGTCTGGTATAGATACTTGTCTGCACGTTCGAAAATGCCAGGCGGGCCACAATCACCAAAACGCTTAGGGTTTTGGCTGAGCCAAAAGAAATGCAGGAAGCTCTCACTGTCGGAAATAGAAGATGCCTTTCGGTACCTTACAAAGCAAATGAAAATCTTCAGCATTAATTGGCCAACTTGTTTATAAATGTGCATTGTTTTATTTACTTTGTTCCAGGGAAAGGAATATAGAACCAGTAAAGGTAAATTGCTTCTTTACTTTCCGAATACTACTTCATTTAAAGTTGCGATTAGTTAGTCCATATTTTTTGTTGTTTTCAGATTGATTTGGAAAAGCCCCTTGACCAACAGGGTCCTTTTCATGGCATTTTTCACAAATTAACGGATTTTATAGCTAAAGCAGAGCTTGGTAGTGAAGAGGTGAGACATTTAATAACTTGAAGATATCGTTAGTTAATTTGAAAATGATTTTGTTTGTTGTCATTTTTTATTTTAGGCCAAAAAGCTTTTGTACACTCTAGAATCATATGTAAGCAATCATCCCAACTTAATTGTTATAGACCCTATAAATAGTCTTCGAACTCTTATCAATAGATACAAAACGTATTCAATAATTGACAAATGCCAACTCTTAAAAAATCATGGTAAGTTTTTGCAAGAGAATTATTTTATTTTATCTTTTTACTTTTTAATGTTTTGTTGGGTTGGGTGATAATGTGAACTGAAGGTCGTTTTACTTTTTTTAAATGTAGAGACTGCAGTGTTTATTCCTCCCTTTATCGAGCTCCATTCAAATGACTTTGATGCTAATATCCGCCTATTGCGCCTTTCCCATGTAGCTTTTCCGGCAGGTAAATCGTACATCGTTTAAGAACCAAATTAATCGAATTAAAATTACTTAAGATTTGTTTAGAGTGTATTATCAAGTTTAATTGTAATCCTGAAGCTGAACATTTTTTAATTTCAGTGTGCAAACCTGTAGTTGCCCACGGGTCAAATTCCGCGCATCAGGTAAGTTTTACAGAATTGTTCGTTAAAAGCTTAACATATACTATCCATGTCCGATTCTGATATAATATTACTGATTTTGCATTATGTATTTGGATTAGATGACATTGATTTTTAACGAAAAAGGACTGCGGGAAGTTGTGTATCCTTGTGTCGTCCAAACTTTTATTAATCATGATGGTGTCTTATACAAACTATTTGCTTTAGGAAAGACCTACACAACTGTTGTGCGACCATCCATAAAGAACTTTTATGAAAGTGAAGGTATGTGAAACGGAATACGACCACACCTTTCTTATCATACTTTAAAAAATGATGAGTTTGATTTGCTTCGTTTTAGACCTTTCCCCGATTCATTTTCATGGTGGAGAAATATCAAAACCTACATCTTCCAGTCGCTTATCAAATCAAGAGGAAAGTATTCAAGTTAATAGTCACTCAGTTTGTCATCCTGATGCAAAAATTCTAGATGTTATAGTTGAAGCAATCGGGGATTGCATGGGGTTAGGGTTGTTTGGAGTGGATGTAATTGTTGAAGCGGCGACAGGAAGGTATTTAATTTCTGCAATTTACGATTAGTGCATTCCCTGTTTTGTGTATAACGTATTCTTGTATATATTATGTTATTCTTTTTACTATTTTTGTTTATTTATTTTGCAGGATAGGAGTCCTTGATGTTAATGCGTAAGTAAATAGTAAATAATTAACTAAATGTACTCAGATTTTATTCACATGGACAAGTATTTTAATTGCCCGAATATTTAAAGATTTCCAGGGTATGAAGGCGTTACTGACTTTCCTGCACAGTTGGCAGACTTTGTCAGGAAAGAGTTGGATAAGTGTACTAGCGAAAATTGTACAACATGCACTAACAGGTCATCATCTCACAATGGCTTGATGGCAACAATGACAGATTGTGAAGGCAAATCGCGTAATTCGGAAAGACTGATTCAAAAAACGTCCATGGCATGAAACAAAACTCACGCTTTCTTGTGACAGTGATAGTGATACCTGTTCGGTTTTTGGGTTCAATAATCAGGTTATGCAGTTGCATTTACAATAAGAATTTAGGATGATAGTTTTTTAGTTACATAGGTGGTAATATGGTATCGGGTTCTACAGTTTAAATGATTTATTTCCATCCATGATCACATTTGCATCACTACGAAAACTATTTATATATGTAATAGTGAAGTTTAAATGAAGTGTTTTCTTTAATCAAATTGCTACTATGTACTTGTAACATTGGGTGCGACAGGGAACAAATGGGAGTTAAAATTGTACAAGTGCAAGCTTACAGAAAGTATTATTATAGTCATTATTTCGTCTTAAAAACACATTCCAAAAATTGCTTTCCATTTTTGTTTTATAGTATAGTATAGTAGAGTAGACCTTTTTGTTAATATTGACTTGCTATAATTAGATATTTCTATTCTATTTGATATGGTACAAAGAAGGCTGATATTTTTTTCATAAAAATGTCAATTAAAAAATCCTATAAACTTTGAATAATAAATTATTTTATTGTATATTTGATCGATGATTAACAATCAATACATTGAATACATATTTATTATCCTTATGAATAATATTTTATTACATAGTATACAACAATATTATATGATAGGAAAGACATTTCATTTATATTTAATGAATTAGATTTTTCAAAAACTCTATTATGGCATATTTTATCATTCATTAACATTCTAAGTAAGTGCATTCTAGGCTGTGTACTGTACTAACGCTACATATATGCATATAATTATCGTTTAAAGATTTGTAAATGATTTTAATTAATTATGTTCTGATTGCATAGTCTATAGTATCTGTCACTTAAATGTGAATAGCTATTTAAGCAAAAGTTACGCAACTTTTTTGTTAGCGCAACCGCCAATCACCATCATTTTCTGCGTCTTGCGTTCAATATATCAAACTAAACATATTTAAATATATCTTCAATGGAAACTTGTAACTGAGCATTCAAGTTGGAACTAATAAATTACAAATTATACTGATAAATGCATGATTAGCATTATTACACGGAATGAGTACTTAACTGACTTATTTAAACGTAAAAAATTAAAGGTTGTATGCATGAATAGGCACCGGAAACAATGTTTTGGAACGTTTTCAATACATGAAATATGCATGTCTTAATATCTTAAATGGCATTTATGTAGGAATAAGGATTCATAAAGTACATACCAATGTACTATCGAAAGAAGACAATGTTACCTTTGTTCTCCGTCTTTTCACTTTAACTTTCACTTGTCTAGCTTACTCAACAGCCATTCCTCAGTAAGCTCCTCGAGTTCTCGAACTTCAAAAACTTTGGTAATATCCAGTTCTTTTTGCAGGCTTAGTTTACTTCCTGCGTACATCATTTGTAGTTCTGGATTACAATCACGCGGCGATATGAAGATGAAGCATAAAGGAAATGAAACTCGATTTGTAGATGAATGGGTGACCTTGTAGGATAAGACAAGGAAACGTGGTTGATGGCTTGGAAGATGCTCCTCTACAAGATCATCGACAGACTCCAAATCCTAAGTGGGATTGTAACAAGGATAATACCATATAACAAGTTAATTTTAAGGAAACTACAATAATTTTTGTGTTGTATAAAATTCAAATAGAGTAAATAATCAATTTCCTTACGTCAATTTCCTCATCTAATACAATCCGGTGTTTCTCTCTATCTACTTTCACTAAAATATTAATTCCAAACAGTTAAAAGATTCAGAGCATAATAAATCAGCTTCAGAATTGTTTTAAGCTACTCACTGATTATTGCAGAATTTCCCGAATTGTTCTTTTTGAATCGAAAGTCCGTAAGAAGCTTTTTTAGGTCAGAATCCAAATCGCACACGCGCATATCACCCGACTATAATATGCAACAAAAAAAGCAAACTATAATTAAAATCTTGTTCATTTAAACGGTCACTGATTACTGTACGTAACATCAGATAAAAAATTGGCAAATGTTAAAATTAATATCCTCATTTTTTGTTTTAACCGTATGAACAATAAATCAACTATTTCTTTTATGTGTACAATTGTACTTACCATATTTAGTGAATAATTGTATAAGGCCTGTAGAAAAGATTGTAAATATCTTTATCCGTAAAACAAAGTTAAAACGAAAATCCCCTAAATAATTTGATACCTTATAAATAGCTTTACTTGGTAAAATGGAAATGAATTTTTATTCAATTTAAGGAATGACTTTAATTTGTTTGCAATTAAACCGGAAGTAGAAAGAATGAGATATTATAATGTGATATTTGGAAGGAAAAAACTGAAGCCGTTTATGCTTAATGAATGAGTAATGTTGAATGTCAGCCACTCTGTCATTTATTATCATCGCAGTAAACCCATACTTTTACTCAACAACAGCAGAAGAATATTATGGATATAGTATATCCTTTTGTACATATCCTTATAAAACAACTATTAGTAGCTCAATACTTAACCCTTTGATTCCACTGCACCATGCTCTCTCCTACTAAAACTGAAAATTTCACTTTGACAGGACAAACAGAGTAGCAAAAAAGCATTTTGATTTGAGTCTTATTTGCTTTTCTGTTGCTGAACTGCATTGCATTACCTACCAACTATTTGACCCAACGAAAGAAGCAACAAGAGACAAAGGAGCAAGTGAAATGCTCACATGAAACCGTGATGCGTAAATAATAGTGTATCCAATAACACGTTTTAAATTTTTAATGATATAACTGATCAATACATTTGTATTTTATAAAATATGTCAATGATATAACTGGTCAATACATTTGTAGTATTATTATAATATTCTGATAATTGCTATCTACTTTTGCGTTTCAAGACGCACTACGAAAACTACATTATAAACGTTTTTTGGAGTAAGAATAGAAAAAGAAAACTAAATTAATTTTCTAAACTAATTCATTAGATTCGTTATCGTTGGTAAGGTCAATACTAGTTGTTGCTGGACTTACAGGCGAGCTACCTGTCGCCGTTGCTGAAACTGCACAAGAGGACGAAGACACCAACGCCTTCAGATCATTAACGGTCAAACACCCTTCCTCATCAGAAGAAATATCTTGCGATTTCAAAATCTGAAATAGTTTTTCTTCAATTGTGTTTTTAATCTAAAAACAAAGAAACAATTAAATTAAACATGTTTTCATTGTTATAAAACTTACGATTAGTTGCAGTGTATTTAACAATTTTACAAATAATGGCTCTCATTTCTAAATAACTTACATAAAACCGATGAACAAAAGTTGGTTTCGTTTGTCCTATGCGATGGACTCTTCCAACTGCTTGAAGTTCACTGGCAAGGTTTAAAATAGGTTCTACCAAGAGAACGTGAGTAGCTTCAATAATGTTCAATCCTTTGGCACCAGACGTCAGTGGCATTAGCAACACCTGAAGATCTTCTCGTTCTTTAAATCTGTCCAAATTCAAGTTGAATGCCTTTCCTCCTGACTGATTCATTAAGCAGTACTTAATGTCGTTTTGCTTTAACGCTCCTTCAATGATATCCAACACGTTTGCCCACTGTAAAGAGGAAAAATACTTGTTAAACGCACAAACAAGTCTGAGTACGGAATATATGTGTAAAAATCTCTTGACTTACCGTAGAAAAAATAATACATTTTTCCCCAGGATGTGTTTCTTGAAGTTCCAAAAGGGTTCTAACAATCGATTCAACTTTTGTCGACAGACTCCCTTTTACTTCAATCACTTTTTTCGAAGTTTCTTCGCCAGGTGCCGGGCTGTTAGGGTTCGAATAATGACAATAATGAATGAATTACGAACATTTTGTTAAAACTAAAACAAATTACAATAGTTGTAATAATGACTTACGATGACGTAGGTCTATCATCATCCGTGGCATCTACAAAGCTTACGTCTGCAAATTTCATCGATTTTCTACAAAGGGGGCACAAAAAGCTATGCAATGCGTTAGGACATAGCTTCTTTACACAGACCAAACAAAGCGAATGACCACAGAAAAGTACACTCCATTCTTTTCCTAGCTGGTTTTGACAAATAGGGCACTCATCAGTGTTGACCGCCCCTTTCTTTCCATATCCGTCTTTCTCTAAAGATTTCAAATACAGTAACTGTCCCAAATGAGTGGACAAGCTTTCATTTCCCATTGTGTAATCAGCTTCCATTTGGGCGAGTTTCGTATCGACCTCATGAAAGCCAATCACATGAATGTTTTGAATCTTTAATGTTCTTTCCTCAATTCCAGACTTTAACTGCTTAATGTGCCGCGCAGTGCTGGAGGATGGTTGTTCTTGATCGTGCTGACCTCGAAGAGCCATAAGTCTTGTGGTGGCTTGACTTAATTCGTCACGAGCTGACACTTCGTCATAAATCTGCCTCCACAATATTCTCAAGTACCGAAATTCCTTTTTGGTGGCTTCGAAAACTTTCATTTGGGTTCCCCCATTTTCAATAATTTCTGAAGAGAGTCGATTGGTTTTCGCAAATCTATGAATTCCTTTTAATATCATCTCAGTTTCGGAATCTCCCCATGTTCCTCTCCTTTGTTCATCATTTATCAGTTGAACGTGTTCTGTAGTTGCCTTAAAATCTTCTGCTTCCTGCTGAAGCAATTCTCTTTTTGCTTCTTCAGATAAATCATCTCCCAATTCGCCTAACAACTTTGTCTTTTGGTAATTCCTTCCCATTCGATTGATTTTGTTTTTTGTATCGGTTTTGAATAAAACTGACTCATAAAAAAGAAAGTTATCATGGTATGCACACAATTTGCACTTGTTTTCTTCCATTCCAGAATCATTGTAATAGCTAGACGATTTTTGACGCAAGTGACAGCGAATAGCTGCTTCCACCATACTTGAAGTATCATCTGACTGTAATTCCTGTAAGTTCTCCAGAACATCGTCTCGAAGTCGTTGCATCTCCATTAAAGGCGGATTTAATGCTCTTTGTAAGCCGTAAATATCAGAGAATTTGTTAGCCATGCTATTGGTATTTTTAAGATTTTTCTTCATTACATCTGCAATATCCTGCTTCAAATTATGGACCAAGTCCTGATCTTTCCCCAATCGCTCAGCTATTTCCAATGTGCTACTCCACCAAGTCTTTTTCCGCATTGTGAATTGTTCATAAGCCTCCTCGACGGCCTCGCTTAATGGACGAACAACATTTTGGGCAGCTTTAACAGCATCAGCATATTTCTGCATGTACTTGGCCCGTACGTCAGCTGCATCAATACGTAGAGTGTGATCTCGAAGGGTAAAAGGAATTCCATCATGATTTCCATCCAAAATTTCAGCCAAATTTTCCATTGTATGGAGAAGTTGCAGTGAATCTGTTTGAAAGTGTTCTTTATGATATTCTGCAGACTGAAGCGCCTGTCTGTACTTCTCAGCTGCTTCTTTGTACTTGTCTAAGATGATCAGAGTTCCAGAAATGGAGACAATAGCTACAAAATCAAATTAAAAATTGCAATAAGTCATTGCCCTAAAGTCAAAACTGATAACAAATACAAATACATTAAAGAACCAGGAATATCTTACTCCTTGCAATGTGGCCCTATCTAGGGAACTAAGCTTGCACGATAAAATATCTATATCCGGTCGGAGTAGTTTAAGCCTGTTAATTTTCTCCATGATGCGCTGAGATCCTATTTCAAACTGTTGCTTATAAAAGTGAGTTTCAACTGGAGAGAAGCTCAACCAATGCTTGATTTCAG